>JAAAWM010011775.1:0-103656 GCA_036873465.1 Thinopyrum obtusiflorum | reverse complement strand
CTTCCATCTATATAGGGTGTAATGGGATTTTTAAGACCGCCTTTGACTATTGAAAAGATTAATAGTACATGAAATGCACAATGTGAAAATTATATCATTGAAAGAACCTTTCACAGACGAATTTAACAGTGTGCTTTGTGTAAGTTGCATGTCATATATCACTGCTCTAATATTTGGTCAAAGTTAGCATCAAAAAACGCATTAGGCCCTATATAGATGGAAGGAGGGAGTAGCTTTGAATAGCATTTGTATAGTAAAACGGGGCAAGACTCTCTCTTTGTGTGGTGTGAATAGTTTTATTTTTTTCGTTTTCTTTTTGGTTAAGGGAAGTGCGAATTGATTTGGTACGCACAAGTACAATATTACTACATGTTAGGCTTGTCCCTAAAATTCAACCCGCGTCTTGTAATATCCCAAAAATTCAGATATCGTGCTCCCAAAACTGGCGCCTTCACAACCCGCGCCTTGCTATCCCGAAATTACAACGCGCGCGAAAACTCCCTCCAGCTTCCAAATCCCGACACACAAAATCTCCCTTCTAACCCTGAGCCAAAAGGGCTGCTAGTTCAAATCGGTGGGGGGTACTTTTGTAACACACCTTACATTTTGGACAAGCGCGTCCCTAAGTCATGCTTCACCCCCTCCCATCGCCCCCTTTTCGCCATTCGAAATCCTAGGCCACCATAACCTCTCCGCTCCAGCCGCGAAACCCCACCCTCCTCCGTCCGCCACGTCACTGCTGCCCAGCCGGAGCCTCTTCCCCAACGACGTCGTCCATCGCAACAGCTCGACGTCCCTCGTCCACCTCCCCGGATGAGGATCCGTCGTCCATCTCGCCGTCCCGCCGGTTCAGCCGCCCCGTCCTCCACCTCCAAGGAGTTGCTCCGACGATCGCCTCATCTATCGCGGCTGCTCCATCCCCACAACACCGCCGTAACCTGCTCTACCGGAACGGCAGCATCCTCACCGACTCCTCGGACGAAGCTGAGGCCTACTCGGCGCCACCAAAGAGGTTGTACACTCATCGCATCGCACCTTCTCCTTAACTCGACCACCCAACGCCGATTGTGCTCCATCTCGCACCCCCATGGAGCGGCTACCTTGAAGCCAGCGCCACGGGCGACATCTCCACGGCGGCTCTCCCCCAGTGTGAGACCTCTTCGGCGATGGCGTCCATACCAGCCGGATCTGCTGCTACTGCTCCGGCTCTCGCTCACTCACTCGTGCTACTGTTGCTGCTCCGGCTCTCGCTCGATCGCTCGCTCGCCCAGCTGCTGCTGCTGCTCTCCCCTTCGCTCGTGCTGCTGCTCTGCTCCGATTAAGCCACACTTCAGTCGACCGAATCGACTTTTGGGAGAGAGACAGAGCTAGAGTGTTGGAGGGGGTGGTAGTGGAGTTGCTTCTAACAAATGGTGGGATAGGCTTGCTAGACAAACGGAGGGCATGCCCACAATATCAATAAGAGAGGAGATGGTTGCTTGTTGTCTGTGCACGTGCGTGTGAGAGACGGGTCAGGAGGCATGCATGAATGATGAGGGGGGACGATGTGGCTGTGGTAAGCAGACATAACTACATAGGAAGATCAATCTCCCTTTGTTAGAGAAAGGAGAGACATAACTTCTGAGGTATGTCGATCGATGGGGGGGTAGTTAAAGTCGATCTAGGTATATGTTGGGAGATCGATCGGTATACATGCATGTGTGTGTTAGAAGCAAATGAGGCACAAGGAGAAGGATAGAGAGAGAGGGATGCATGTAGGAGGTGGTACAAGAGGCATACTATATCAAGGGGGGAGGAGTGTGCGAGTATGAGAACGATGAAAAAGAGTGGTGGGAGTGAGGCGTGGACGGTGACAAGAGAAGAGGGGAAGCTTGTGTCTGTGCTAGGCACACCTGGCTATAGAGGCATATCGATCGATGTGTGCCGTAAAGAAGGAGTTGGGGGCCTACACACACCGTGGGTGAACAACCTAAAGTGAAAAGACGAATTTGCGTGATGGAGCTAGAGAATCCTGAGGGAGGGTGAGAGGGATGAGGGCGTGTGCATGCACCCCCCCCCCCCCCCCCCCCCCCCCCCCCCCCCCCCCCCCCCCCCCCCCCCCCCCCCCCCCCCCCCCCCCCCCCCCCCCCCCCCCCCCCCCCCCCCCCCCCCCCCCCCCCCCCCCCCCCCCCCCCCCCCCCCCCCCCCCCCCCCCCCCCCCCCCCCCCCCCCCCCCCCCCCCCCCCCCCCCCCCCCCCCCCCCCCCCCCCCCCCCCCCCCCCCCCCCCCCCCCCCCCCCCCCCCCCCCCCCCCCCCCCCCCCCCCCCCCCCCCCCCCCCCCCCCCCCCCCCCCCCCCCCCCCCCCCCCCCCCCCCCCCCCCCCCCCCCCCCCCCCCCCCCCCCCCCCCCCCCCCCCCCCCCCCCCCCCCCCCCCCCCCCCCCCCCCCCCCCCCCCCCCCCCCCCCCCCCCCCCCCCCCCCCCCCCCCCCCCCATGTTGGTATGAGTAGGTTACATGCATTATACAGCAAGCAAAAAAATTTAATCGGACATAACATGGATTCATACTCCCTCCTTCCATCTATATAGGGCGTAATGAGATTTTTAAGACCGCCTTTGACTATTGACAAGATTAATAGTACATGACATGCACAATGTGAAAAATATATCATTGAAAGAACCTTTCACAGACAAATTTAACGGTGTGCTTTGTGTAAGTTGCATGTCATATATCATTGCTCTAATATTTGGTCAAAGTTAGCATCGAAAAACAAATTAGGCCCTATATAGATGGAAGGAGGGAGTAGCTTTGAATAGCATTGTATAGTAAAACGGGGCAAGACTATCTCTTTGTGTGGTGTGAATAGTTTTATTTTTTTCGTTTTCTTTTTGGTTGAGGGAAGTGCGAATTGATTTGGTACGTAGAAGTACAATATTACGACACATTAGGCTTGTCCCTAAAATTCAACCCACGTCTTGTTATATCCCGAAAATCCCCCCCCCCCCCCCCCCCCCCCCCCCCCCCCCCCCCCCCCCCCCCCCCCCCCCCCCCCCCCCCCCCCCCCCCCCCCCCCCCCCCCCCCCCCCCCCCCCCCCCCCCCCCCCCCCCCCCCCCCCCCCCCCCCCCCCCCCCCCCCCCCCCCCCCCCCCCCCCCCCCCCCCCCCCCCCCCCCCCCCCCCCCCCCCCCCCCCCCCCCCCCCCCCCCCCCCCCCCCCCCCCCCCCCCCCCCCCCCCCCCCCCCCCCCCCCCCCCCCCCCCCCCCCCCCCCCCCCCCCCCCCCCCCCCCCCCCCCCCCCCCCCCCCCCCCCCCCCCCCCCCCCCCCCCCCCCCCCCCCCCCCCCCCCCCCCCCCCCCCCCCCCCCCCCCCCCCCCCCCCCCCCCCCCCCCCCCCCCCCCCCCCCCCCCCCCCCCCCCCCCCCCCCCCCCCCCCCCCCCCCCCCCCCCCCCCCCCCCCCCCCCCCCCCCCCCCCCCCCCCCCCCCCCCCCCCCCCCCCCCCCCCCCCCCCCCCCCCCCCCCCCCCCCCCCCCCCCCCCCCCCCCCCCCCCCCCCCCCCCCCCCCCCCCCCCCCCCCCCCCCCCCCCCCCCCCCCCCCCCCCCCCCCCCCCCCCCCCCCCCCCCCCCCCCCCCCCCCCCCCCCCCCCCCCCCCCCCCCCCCCCCCCCCCCCCCCCCCCCCCCCCCCCCCCCCCCCCCCCCCCCCCCCCCCCCCCCCCCCCCCCCCCCCCCCCCCCCCCCCCCCCCCCCCCCCCCCCCCCCCCCCCCAATGGCACTCTACTATTCAATTATTCATGCATTTTGTTGAAAGGAATGAAGCGAAACATCCACCTGGACCTACTTTTCAAAATCCTACGCATGAAAACAAGACCAAGTGCATTAGTGGCAGAATAACATTCTAACTGTACACGCTTTCATATGGTTTCACTTTATTTTGGCCATGTTTCTTTGCATTCCTCTGCTCTTCCAATTCCTGTAAACCAAACACCCAAGTTGACAGAAATCCTGTGTTTACAAATGCTCTATTTACCATGTGCAGTCCTATCCTATTCCGGTGTTTTTCCTATCCCTGTGTTTTTAGAATCATGCAAGCCAAATGAGCCCTTACAGAATTACTTCAGTTACAGGTAGGTGTCGAAGGGAACTTTGTGTGGTTTGTCCTGCTCCTACCGCGACATCGTCCACCTCACCTGAGCTGCTCCATCGACAGAAACATCCACCAAACCAGACATCACGACTCCTGACCGTCTTTCACCGCCTCAGATCTCCTTCCCTGCCGCCGGCACCCACCGCAAGGCATCACCATCATCGACTCAGCAGATGAACCTGAGGAGTACACGGGTCCACAAGAGAGGTCGCACTCTTTTGTTTCTGCTTATGTTATGCATTGCTTAAAATTACCTGCTACTTTATCGTCCTGTTCACCTCTTGAACTCCAAGTCAGGTCCAAATTAATGTTCAAACTTGAGTTCTAAATTAGTTGTGGGGCACATATCGAGGAAGCAATGAATAGTATCTCTGTCTAATATCTGGTTCACCTAGGGTATGCCTATGTTGTTCATCTTGGGTGGGAAACAAATAGTAAAGAAATCATCATCTGTCTTTTTATTAAATTAAAGCAATCATCAGCCTGCTATCATTATTTTTGGATCCATCCACTGGTTGTTACCATCACTCTAAATTTTTGCATGCTCTCCTTACATAATCTCACCATATTTTTTTTGTATGCATGTCAGATATTGTACACAGTCATGCTGAACATGTAGAGAAAAAGAGAAGAGTTTTATGCGGCAATACAATGTCATGCAGACATCGCTCCATGGTGGGTTCAATGGCAAACCCTCCCCACCCCTCTCCAGATTGTAATATAGAGGAAGATATCTGTTCTGAGGCGGATTCAGACGCCGCTGACCACTCCTATTTACCCCCCAAGGTGTTTGCTCTACCTTGGCATGATGATGTTAGTCATATCATGCATATGTTGCCTTGCTGTGCCTACTTTTGACATCATATATATCATCTGCTTAGTTTAGACATGTTCTGTAATGCCACCTGTTTAGTTTCTATATCATATATGGAATTATGCAGTCTCATGTCTTTTAGCCAGCCATAATATATGTGAAATGTGCAATGCCATCCTGTTTAACCAGGCATCATATATTTGAATGATATCTTGCCCATCCTTTTCTTCATTACATTTCCATTTCTCGACAATGTTTGTACATTAAACTACTCTTCCTGTGAATCAGCCATTTGGGTGGGAGATTGAAAAATCTGGAGTGAAAACAAGGCCTTCAGAGCAGACAGTGCTACCTGTCGAAGCAGATCTCTTGTTGGGTCCCGATAGCTCCTCAGAGATGGATTCAGAGACAGATGACCAGTCCTATTCCCCCACCGAGGTGTATGCTCTAACTTGGCATGGTTATACTGCTCATATCATGCATATGGTGTCTTGCATTGCATAGTTTAGACATCATATACACAATATTCAACACCATGTTCTTAGTTTAGACATCATATCGAATGCCCTCTGTTTAGCATCTAAATCACATATGTGAATTAAATGATGCGGTCCTGATTACTTAGATAACATGTAGGTGAATTATGTCATGCGATCCTGTTTAGTTATTCATCATATCTTTGAATTATGTTATGCTATGCTATCCAGTTTAGATAGACATCATATATGTGAAGTTATGTCATGCTATCCGTTTTAGTTAAACAATATACATGTCAACTATTTCATGCCCCCCCCCCCCCCCCCCCCCCCCCCCCCCCCCCCCCCCCCCCCCCCCCCCCCCCCCCCCCCCCCCCCCCCCCCCCCCCCCCCCCCCCCCCCCCCCCCCCCCCCCCCCCCCCCCCCCCCCCCCCCCCCCCCCCCCCCCCCCCCCCCCCCCCCCCCCCCCCCCCCCCCCCCCCCCCCCCCCCCCCCCCCCCCCCCCCCCCCCCCCCCCCCCCCCCCCCCCCCCCCCCCCCCCCCCCCCCCCCCCCCCCCCCCCCCCCCCCCCCCCCCCCCCCCCCCCCCCCCCCCCCCCCCCCCCCCCCCCCCCCCCCCCCCCCCCCCCCCCCCCCCCCCCCCCCCCCCCCCCCCCCCCCCCCCCCCCCCCCCCCCCCCCCCCCCCCCCCCCCCCCCCCCCCCCCCCCCCCCCCCCCCCCCCCCCCCCCCCCCCCCCCCCCCCCCCCCCCCCCCCCCCCCCCCCCCCCCCCCCCCCCCCCCCCCCCCCCCCCCCCCCCCCCCCCCCCCCCCCCCCCCCCCCCCCCCCCCCCCCCCCCCCCCCCCCCCCCCCCCCCCCCCCCCCCCCCCCCCCCCCCCCCCCCCCCCCCCCCCCCCCCCCCCCCCCCCCCCCCCCCCCCCCCCCCCCCCCCCCCCCCCCCCCCCCCCCCCCCCCCCCCCCCCCCCCCCCCCCCCCCCCCCCCCCCCCCCCCCCCCCCCCCCCCCCCCCCCCCCCCCCCCCCCCCCCCCCCCCCCCCCCCCCCCCCCCCCCCCCCCCCCCCCCCCCCCCCCCCCCCCCCCCCCCCCCCCCCCCCCCCCCCCCCCCCCCCCCCCCCCCCCCCCCCCCCCCCCCCCCCCCCCCCCCCCCCCCCCCCCCCCCCCCCCCCCCCCCCCCCCCCCCCCCCCCCCCCCCCCCCCCCCCCCCCCCCCCCCCCCCCCCCCCCCCCCCCCCCCCCCCCCCCCCCCCCCCCCCCCCCCCCCCCCCCCCCCCCCCCCCCCCCCCCCCCCCCCCCCCCCCCCCCCCCCCCCCCCCCCCCCCCCCCCCCCCCCCCCCCCCCCCCCCCCCCCCCCCCCCCCCCCCCCCCCCCCCCCCCCCCCCCCCCCCCCCCCCCCCCCCCCCCCCCCCCCCCCCCCCCCCCCCCCCCCCCCCCCCCCCCCCCCCCCCCCCCCCCCCCCCCCCCCCCCCCCCCCCCCCCCCCCCCCCCCCCCCCCCCCCCCCCCCCCCCCCCCCCCCCCCCCCCCCCCCCCCCCCCCCCCCCCCCCCCCCCCCCCCCCCCCCCCCCCCCCCCCCCCCCCCCCCCCCCCCCCCCCCCCCCCCCCCCCCCCCCCCCCCCCCCCCCCCCCCCCCCCCCCCCCCCCCCCCCCCCCCCCCCCCCCCCCCCCCCCCCCCCCCCCCCCCCCCCCCCCCCCCCCCCCCCCCCCCCCCCCCCCCCCCCCCCCCCCCCCCCCCCCCCCCCCCCCCCCCCCCCCCCCCCCCCCCCCCCCCCCCCCCCCCCCCCCCCCCCCCCCCCCCCCCCCCCCCCCCCCCCCCCCCCCCCCCCCCCCCCCCCCCCCCCCCCCCCCCCCCCCCCCCCCCCCCCCCCCCCCCCCCCCCCCCCCCCCCCCCCCCCCCCCCCCCCCCCCCCCCCCCCCCCCCCCCCCCCCCCCCCCCCCCCCCCCCCCCCCCCCCCCCCCCCCCCCCCCCCCCCCCCCCCCCCCCCCCCCCCCCCCCCCCCCCCCCCCCCCCCCCCCCCCCCCCCCCCCCCCCCCCCCCCCCCCCCCCCCCCCCCCCCCCCCCCCCCCCCCCCCCCCCCCCCCCCCCCCCCCCCCCCCCCCCCCCCCCCCCCCCCCCCCCCCCCCCCCCCCCCCCCCCCCCCCCCCCCCCCCCCCCCCCCCCCCCCCCCCCCCCCCCCCCCCCCCCCCCCCCCCCCCCCCCCCCCCCCCCCCCCCCCCCCCCCCCCCCCCCCCCCCCCCCCCCCCCCCCCCCCCCCCCCCCCCCCCCCCCCCCCCCCCCCCCCCCCCCCCCCCCCCCCCCCCCCCCCCCCCCCCCCCCCCCCCCCCCCCCCCCCCCCCCCCCCCCCCCCCCCCCCCCCCCCCCCCCCCCCCCCCCCCCCCCCCCCCCCCCCCCCCCCCCCCCCCCCCCCCCCCCCCCCCCCCCCCCCCCCCCCCCCCCCCCCCCCCCCCCCCCCCCCCCCCCCCCCCCCCCCCCCCCCCCCCCCCCCCCCCCCCCCCCCCCCCCCCCCCCCCCCCCCCCCCCCCCCCCCCCCCCCCCCAACGGCCCAACGTATTAATGGACCACAAACGGGCCGACTGTAACCACGGGCTGAATTTGGTCCACAAGAAGAAAATGACAGTAACGGGCCGTAAGTAAACGAATGCTGGAAATGAGCCGAAGAATAAATGGGCTCTGAGAAGGCCAAAAGATAACATGGGCTGGAAACGGCCGAACGGAATAACGGGCCATTAATGGGTATAAAGTGATACACTGTTCATTACGGGCCAGTTTCACCACGGGCCGTTAATGGGTGTAAAGTGATATATTGTTCATTACGGGCCAGTTTCACCACGGGCCGTTAATAGGCCAAGAGTTACATAGGGCCTCATATGGGTCGAAAGACGTCATGGGCCATACATGGGCCAAAAGTGAAAATGGGCTAGAATCATATTGGGTGGCCCAGATGACGCTACTGGGCCTAATTCGGATAGGGCATAACGGGCCTTGGGTTAGCGTGCTGTAAATGGGCTATAAGCGAATAGGCCGTTAACAGGCTTTACATGGGCAGGCCCGCCACCTTTTGACCAAGTCAAATGGGCCGGCCTTTTCACAGGAATGGGCCTCTGTTGGGCCATGCCATGTGTCGACGTATCATAGGCGCCTTCTGTCCAATGAGTGGAAGACATCTGTCCCAATGATGAGCCGACACGTGTTTCCTCCAGCCAATGATGATTTTACATGTGGAAAATCCCAATTGGTCGGGGCTATTAACGGGTTACCGGATCCAAAACCCGACCCGATAGCTTAACGGCGTTCCGTTATGGTGGATGCCACATGTCGGTCTCCCTTGACGAAAGCACTTCTGTGATGCGGGATTTATCGTATGGAAGTGGACACTTCCGTGATGGTAATTTTTGTAATGTCATGGAACACTTCTACGACAGCACATGTATGACTATCTTGATTCTGTCATAAAATCGTCATGGATGTACATGCATGACAGAAAATGCGACCTACTTTGACAAACACGTATCATCAGGGAACCCCCCCCCCCCCCCCCCCCCCCCCCCCCCCCCCCCCCCCCCCCCCCCCCCCCCCCCCCCCCCCCCCCCATCTATAGGTCTCTCTCGCACACTATGTATGATTCTCTAGTCCAAGCTAAATATCTTGGGTGCACTCATCGTACGCACACAAATTCATTGGCTCGTTGCCCGTAACTCTGTCACGCACCACTCTGTCATCACGAAGCTCTTCCCTCTCTCTCTCAAACTCTCCATCTACATGGGCCACACATAGACATGCATATCTCACTCGCACTCGATAGACCTATCTAAAACTCTATCTCTCTCCCTCGTTCTCTCTCCATCTCACACGCACAAGCACACAATCTCATGCCTAGCCAAGTATGATGGTCTCTCACTCAAATGTAGGCACACGCAGTCTCCCCCTATATGTATATGACTACCTAATCTTAGTCTCCATCACAAACATGTGCATGGTCTATCTCGATTTCTCTCGAGGCATCTTTCTATCTCGCATGCACCTCCCTCGATCTCCCACCGATATAAGTCCCCTCATGATCTCGAGGGGATCTCTCTATCCCAAACACACGCTCTCTCCCTCCCCATACATCCATCTTCTCCATGTGTCCCTCTCCCCCCCCCCCCCCCCCCCCCCCCCCCCCCCCCCCCCCCCCCCCCCGAACTCGGATTTGGACGATTTTTATATCAAAATCGATCGTTTCGACGAGGCGAAGACAATCCGTGTAGATCATTTTTCCATTTGAGGTCGTCTTGGGGGCTTAATCGGGCAAACTGTACTCTGAATATAAGTTCTTAGTACTTTGAGCATAGTTTCGGCCTTCGAGATGAAATCGGACGGCGATGACCCAAACTTCAAAGATGTTCATATCAACAATACGGAACTCTTTCATGAAGATCACTTCTCCATTTGAGGCCATCTTAAATAAGTTATTGACCGTGCCAAAATCTGGTGTCAACACATGCCCCCCTGTTTTTCGGCAAAACTTGCGTGCCGAAAAATAATTTGCAATGTATTTGTTCTAAGGACGATGTCAACACTCCATCGGCCACTTGGATTCACGTCCAAAACCCTAGTCAAATTCGGATTGGTCTTGTCCGAACTTTCCAAAACTGTTCGGTTTAAACTGGCTGCACCTTGCGGGTCTTTTTTGTGGTGGTAAACGATCTCGGATGAAAACGAGTCCAAAAGCAATTTTGACCGTTTCGACGATACGAACAACTTTCATGTTGAACGTTTTTGATCAGAGGTCATCTTGAGGGTCAAATAGCTCGCGCAAAAGATCTCTTTACTCGCGCTACCAATCAGACATGGCGTCTGGTGGGGCGCGCCATATTTCGCCTCGTGACAGGGCTGCACTCCGATTGCTCTAACTTTTGCATACCCCCCCCCCCCCCCCCCCCCCCCCCCCCCCCCCCCCCCCCCCCCCCCCCCCCCCCCCCCCCCCCCCCCCCCCCCCCCCCCCCCCCCCCCCCCCCCCCCCCCCCCCCCCCCCCCCCCCCCCCCCCCCCCCCCCCCCCCCCCCCCCCCCCCCCCCCCCCCCCCCCCCCCCCCCCCCCCCCCCCCCCCCCCCCCCCCCCCCCCCCCCCCCCCCCCCCCCCCCCCCCCCCCCCCCCCCCCCCCCCCCCCCCCCCCCCCCCCCCCCCCCCCCCCCCCCCCCCCCCCCCCCCCCCCCCCCCCCCCCCCCCCCCCCCCCCCCCCCCCCCCCCCCCCCCCCCCCCCCCCCCCCCCCCCCCCCCCCCCCCCCCCCCCCCCCCCCCCCCCCCCCCCCCCCCCCCCCCCCCCCCCCCCCCCCCCCCCCCCCCCCCCCCCCCCCCCCCCCCCCCCCCCCCCCCCCCCCCCCCCCCCCCCCCCCCCCCCCCCCCCCCCCCCCCCCCCCCCCCCCCCCCCCCCCCCCCCCCCCCCCCCCCCCCCCCCCCCCCCCCCCCCCCCCCCCCCCCCCCCCCCCCCCCCCCCCCCCCCCCCCCCCCCCCCCCCCCCCCCCCCCCCCCCCCCCCCCCCCCCCCCCCCCCCCCCCCCCCCCCCCCCCCCCCCCCCCCCCCCCCCCCCCCCCCCCCCCCCCCCCCCCCCCCCCCCACATACTTATTGCAAAAATCTATTAGTCATCAAAACAAAGTACTACACGCATGCTCCTAGGGGGATAGATTGGTAGGAAAAGACCATCGCTCGTCCCCGATCGCCACTCATAAGGAAGACAATCAAAAAATACCTCATGCTCCAACTTTGTTACATAACGGTTCACCATACGTGCATGCTACGGGAATCACAAACCTTAACACAAGTATTTCTCCAATTCACCATTACTCACTAGCATGACTCTAATATCACCAGCTCTATATCTCAAAACAATCATAAGGAATCAAACATCTCATAGTATTCAATGCACTTTATATGAAAGTTTTTATTATATTACTCTTGAATGCCTATCATATTAGGACAAAATTCATAACCAAAGCAAATTACCATGCTGTTTAAAAGACTCTCAAAATAATATAAGTGAAGCATGGGAGTTCAATAATTTCTATAAAATAAAGCCACCGCCGTGCTCTAAAAAGATATAAGTGAAGCACTATAGCAAAATTGCCTAGCTCAAAAGATATAAGTGAAACACATAGAGTATTCTAATAAATCACTATTCATGTGTGTCCCTCTCAAAAGGTTTGTACAGCAAGGATGATTGTGGCAAACTAAAAATTCAAGACTCATATCATACAAGACGCTCCAAGCAAAACACATCTCATGTTGTGAATAAAAATATAGCCTCAAGTAAAGTCATCGATAGACGAAGACGAAAGAGGGGATGCCTTTCGGGGCATCCCCAAGCTTAGGCTCTTTGATGTCCTTGAATATTACCTTGGGGTACCTTGGGCATCCCCAAGCATAGGCTCTTGCCACTCCTTAGTCCATAGTCCATCAAATCCTTACCCAAAACTTGAAAACTTCACAACACAAAACTCAACAGAAAATCACCTAAGCTCCGTTAGTATAAGAAAATAAATCGCCACTTTTGGTACTGTTGTGAACTCATTCTTTATTTATATTGGTGTAATAGCTACTGTATACCAACTTTTCCATGGTTCATACCCCCCGATACTACCCATAGAATCAGCAAAATAAGCAAACAACACATAGAAAACAAAATCTGTTAGAAACAGAACAGTCTGTAGTAATCTGTAACTCTCGAATACTTTTGTAACTCCAAAAATTCTGAAACATTAGGACAACCTGGGAAATTTGTGTACCAATCTTGCACAAAAAGAATCAGATGAAAGGCATGCTTCTGTAAAAAATTAAAATTATTTTCCTGGGCGCAAAAGTTTCTGTTTTTCAGCAAGATCAAAACAACTATCACCGTAAGCCATCCCAAAGGTCTTACTTGGCACAAACACTAATTAAAACACCAAAACAAAATTACTATAGAGGTAATAATGTCTATTTTCATAAAAACATAAAATAAAAAAATTGGGTTGTCTCCCAACAAGCGCTTTTCTTTAAAGCCTTTTAGCTAGGCGTCGATAATTTTGATGATGCTCACATGAAAGACAAAGAAGTGAAGCACAAAGATAGCATCATAAAGCATGTGAAAAACACATCTAAGCCTAACATACTTCCTATGCATAGGCATTTTATAGGCAAACAAATTATCAAGGAAAGCAAGATCTAGCATATGCAAGGAAGAAGAAAGAAGCAATAGCAATCTCAACAGAACGAGAAGTAATTTAGTATCATGAAAATTTCTACAACCATATTTTCCTCTCTCATAATAATTACATGTAGGATCATACTAAAACTCAACAATATAGCTATCATATAAACTATTTTCAACATGATCCACATGCATGCAAAGTTGACAATCTTCCAAAATAGTGGGATTATCATCAAATAAAGCCATGACCTCTCCAAACCCACTTTTATAAAAAAAATCATAAGATTGATCAAACTCCAAAGTAGTGGGATTATTATTTCCTAGAGTTGACACTCTTCCAAACCCACTTTCAATGTAAACATATTCATCATGAGGCTTAAATAATTTTTCAAGATCATAAGAAAAATCACCCCAATCATGATCATTGCAACAAGTAGTGGAAATAACAAAATTAGCATCCCCAAGCTTAGGGTTTTGCATATCATTAGCACAACTAACATCAATAGAATTTATAATAAAATCATTGCAATCATGCTTTTCATCCAAGGAGCTATCGTGAATCACTTCATAAATTTCTTCTTTTAACACTTCATCACAATTTTCAGATTCACAAATTTCAAGGAAAACTTCATAAAGATAATCTAGTGCACTCAACTCACTAGCAATAGGTTCATCATAAATCGATCTCTTAAAAAGATTAGCAAGTGGATGAGGATCCATAAACTCTTTGCTTGCTGATAAAATACACAATTATGGCAAGCAAACAGGCAAACAAACCAAGACATAAGGGCAAACGAAAAGATGAACGAAAGAAGGGCGAATAAAAAGGCAATTTTTTTCAAAAATCGTTTTAGAAGTAGGGAGAGGAAAACGAGAGGAAAATGGCGAATAATCTAATGCAAGAGATGGGAGTTTTATGATGGGTACTTGGTATGTTTTGACTTGGCGTAGATCTCCCCGGCAACGGCGCCAGAAATTCTTCTTGCTACTTCTTGAGCTTGCACTAGTTTTTCCCTTGAAGAGGAAAGGTAAATGCAACAAAGTAGAGATAAGTATTTCTCTCAGTTAGAGCACCAAGGTATCAGTCCAGTAGCACACAATGCACAAATCACCAATACCTGCACAAACAATCAAACACTTGCACCCAACGCGATAAAGGGGTTGTCAATCCCTTCACAGTCACTTGCAAAGGTGAGATCTGATAGAGATGGATAAACTAAACAAAAGATAATGTAAACATTTTTGGGTTTTTGGGTTTTAGATCGAAAAGTAAAATATTGAAAAATAGTAGATAGGAAACTTATATGATGGAAAATAGACCCGGATGCCATAGGTTTCACTGGAGGCTTCTCTCAAGATAGCAAATAATACGATGGGTGAACAAATTACTATTACTCCACACATCGACCGACTCCTGCATGTATAAAAGAGCGCAAAGTTATGACGATATCCAAGGCAATGATTATGTAATATAGGCATCACGTCCGTGTCAAGTAGATCGACTCCTGCCTGCATCTACTACTATTACTCCACACATCGACCGACTCCTGCATGTATCAAGAGTATTAAGTTCATGAAGAACAGAGTAACGCTTTAAGAAAGATGACATGATGTAGAGGAATAAACTCAAGCAATATGATGTAAACCCCATCTTTTTATCCTTGATGGAAACAATACAATATGTGCCTCGCTACCCCTACTGTCACTGGGTGAGAACACCGCAAGATTGAACCCAATGCTTAGCACTTCTCCCATTGCAAGAAAAACCAATCTAGTTGGCCAAACCAAACCGACCCCCCCCCCCCCCCCCCCCCCCCCCCCCCCCCCCCCCCCCCCCCCCCCCCCCCCCCCCCCCCCCCCCCCCCCCCCCCCCCCCCCCCCCCCCCCCCCCCCCCCCCCCCCCCCCCCCCCCCCCCCCCCCCCCCCCCCCCCCCCCCCCCCCCCCCCCCCCCCCCCCCCCCCCCCCCCCCCCCCCCCCCCCCCCCCCCCCCCCCCCCCCCCCCCCCCCCCCCCCCCCCCCCCCCCCCCCCCCCCCCCCCCCCCCCCCCCCCCCCCCCCCCCCCCCCCCCCCCCCCCCCCCCCCCCCCCCCCCCCCCCCCCCCCCCCCCCCCCCCCCCCCCCCCCCCCCCCCCCCCCCCCCCCCCCCCCCCCCCCCCCCCCCCCCCCCCCCCCCCCCCCCCCCCCCCCCCCCCCCCCCCCCCCCCCCCCCCCCCCCCCCCCCCCCCCCCCCCCCCCCCCCCCCCCCCCCCCCCCCCCCCCCCCCCCCCCCCCCCCCCCCCCCCCCCCCCCCCCCCCCCCCCCCCCCCCCCCCCCCCCCCCCCCCCCCCCCCCCCCCCCCCCCCCCCCCCCCCCCCCCCCCCCCCCCCCCCCCCCCCCCCCCCCCCCCCCCCCCCCCCCCCCCCCCCCCCCCCCCCCCCCCCCCCCCCCCCCCCCCCCCCCCCCCCCCCCCCCCCCCCCCCCCCCCCCCCCCCCCCCCCCCCCCCCCCCCCCCCCCCCCCCCCCCCCCCCCCCCCCCCCCCCCCCCCCCCCCCCCCCCCCCCCCCCCCCCCCCCCCCCCCCCCCCCCCCCCCCCCCCCCCCCCCCCCCCCCCCCCCCCCCCCCCCCCCCCCCCCCCCCCCCCCCCCCCCAATATTATGCAGCTCCGAGAAGATCAACATTTGAACAATCACATGTTAAAGATCATTTCAATCATAAGGAATCGGTCCAGAACTCAGGGAAGAAGAAAGAGGTGGTCAAGCAAATTTACCGTGTTAAAAGAGATGGTCGTAAGAGTGCAACTTCAGATTTGATCTCAAATGAAAAAGAGCCAATTAAAGTGTTAACATTGGCTACTAAAGGCAATGAGACGAAGCAACCAATTATTGAGAGTCGAAGTGCCAAATCTGAAGAAAAGAAGTTGAGAGTGCACAAGGCCAAAAAGGAATTGCCATTGGTCAAAACAGAATCACAGCCGAGATGCCCACTCGGCTTATCGTATTGGCAAAAGAAGAAATTACAAAATCTTAGTGCACAAGAGCTGAGACAGAAGAACATGGCATGGGTTCCCAAGAGGATCAATCATAACAAAAATTATGTGCATGCTTCTATTGCAGCAAGTACAATAAAAGTAAAGAAAGAGAAGGATGGAAGCAACAAACAATTAAGCCGAAGGTGTGTACCACAACAACAAAATCTTCGGTTAGCACATCATCCATATCCGTCAAACATGCCATTGATGTCTTTACCATGGAATTCATCCCAAGGTATGATCGGTTACCCTCCATGGACTTATTTTGATTCATGGATGCAATATAATTTTCTACATCTTGAGAGGGTATTACCAAATCACTATACATTTGGTTAGTTACATTTTTGTTGCTAATACAAAAGGGCTGAAATATTTTATTGCTATTTCATTTGTTTATTTCGGCTATACATGCTTTGGTGGATGAATTCTACATGAACCTCATGGTAATGGCCGATATTTATCTATCGTCCTAAGAGTATGTCAATGCATGGCCGGTGTAGTATTCTAACATCGTCCTTAGTTCGATTGGAAAGCGAGACAAGGTACATGCTCATGGAAATTTATATGTATGCCTATATTATGATTGAATGGAGTTGAGACATCATGACCGATGTCAGTGGATATATGCTGCATAGACCAATTCATAGTTGCAGAATTGGCTAGTGGGTTTATACTTTGTTTCGATATGATTTGGCTTATGCATCTTTGGGATCTATAAGAGGCCAAATCATAGATGATTTTATTACTGAACATCGGATTAATGACATGCATAATATTGATATAAGCTTTGTCTCTCTAGTATTGTGGAGATTATGTTTTGATGGTTCAATTCATAGCAATGGCCAAAGTGGTGGTGTTGTTTATATATATATATATATATCTCCTTACGGTACTATTTTTTGAAGCCTCATGTTGCTTAGAATATTTTTTGCACAATTAATCAAAGCCGAATATGCATTGTTATTCGGATTGAATCTTTTACTTACTATAGGTGATATACATATTGAGGCTTTCGGTGATTCATTATGAGTAGTGCAACAAATATCCAAGGGTTATCAACGTTTTGACGAATCACTTATAGTATATCTTTTGGTATGTCTAGATGCAAGATTTACCTTGGGTTGCTTTAAAATTGTTCATATATCTAGACATGACAATTCGAAAGAGTTGGCACAGCAAGCATCCGGCTACTATGTTAACCATGGTGTATTGCATTTCTATCAATAGCCGATGCTAGGTCTTGTCAACATAGGTAAGGCCGAACCGAAGCCCACCGCTTCGGCCACTAATGAAACTTTTATGCAGGCGAAGTAAGGATTGAAGGAAGTTCATTCTTGATTATCTGCAAAATCCTAGCGAAAGGGTGAAAATATGTTTCAGAGGATGGTTTTGATCTATGAAACCTTATCACCGGATTGTTATAGAAGCTGAGAAGTTTTCACCCAAGTTTGCATCAAGAGGTTCAAACAAGCAATGGCCGATATATACTTATCATCCTAAGAACATGCAAAATGGCCGATGGAGTGTTGACATCGTCCTTAGAACAAGCTATGCAGAAGTTATTTTTCGGCACACAAGCTTTGCCGAAAAACAGGGGGGCATGTGTTGACGCTCAAAAGTGGCATGATTGTAAAGAGTAGCTTGAAGCTATGTCAAGATTAATTCAAACTTATTATTGAAAGTCACCATGAGATGGCTCGCTTCGAGAAGATCAAGATGGATATGAAGATGGTCTAAAACGGAGCTCGGATGCAAAAGTTATGACAAGTTCAGAGATGCTCATATTGACACCAGATTAAAGAATGGCTTGAAACCCAATCAAGATGACTTCAAATGGAAAAAGTTTCAACATGAAAGTTGTGCGTCTCGTCGAAACGGTTGATTTTGATATAAAATTCGTCTTAATCCGAGATCGTATGCAAAAGTTACAGCCAGTACAAAACGCTGCTACACTGGATGCCCGGACACTCCGGGGAAAACCATCCGGGTTTTGATTTTCTCTGTGGATGGCCGGACACTCCGGATATGTTCGTCCGGGTTTTGAATTTCGCTGCTGCAGACTTCGGAAAACAGCTGAAAACCCCCCCAAGATGGCCTCAGATCAAAAAACGTTCAACATGGAAGTTGTTCGTCTCGTCGAAACGGTCAAGATTGCTTTTGGGCTCGTTTCCATCCGAGATCGTTTACTCCCCCAAACATGGCCCGCAAGGTGCAGCCAGATTTTACCGAACAGTTTTGGAAAGTTCGGACCAAACAAATCCGAATTGGACTAGGGTTTTGGACGTGAATTGAAGCCTTTTCCTTGCACGGGAAGTCCAGCCGCCTCTTATATACTTAAGGGGTGACGGCCGATTGAACAACACACAATCGAACAAATCATCTACCACTTTTTATCCTTTATCTTTTCTCCCTAACCCTAGTTCTTCTTCTTCTCGTTCTTCGTTCGTTCTTCTTGTTGCAGGACGGCGAACCTCGAGGCCCTAGGGGCGATCATGTCGACCTAGGGCAGCCCATAGCCGCAGCGCGCCCTGACGGGGTCCCTCCCGGGCGTGTGGGGTTTCGGGTCCTCAAAAGCGCCCGCCGGATTGCTTGCGTACCGCGCTTCCGGACGGGTCTCCTTCGACGTGAGCTGCGGTGCATCACCCCCGGCGTCGAGGGTACACGGTGACGTGTTCGTGTGCGAATAGGATGGTGCAAGGCGCAACTCCGACGTGGTTCCTCGCCGGTTGGACGACGTTCAGGCACAACCCCGGCGCCCACTGAGTACTGCCTCGGCTACAACCTCCCTCGGTGAGCTCCATCTTCCCCTGCTCTACTTCGGCTACTGTATGGGACACGGCCAGGGCTATGATGATCAGTTATGGCTGATATAGGCATGCTCTCGAGCAATCGAGGCACTTGTGGGTATTAATTTGGATCCTCGTTTATTTGAGCTGTTTTGATCACGTTCTTATTTTAATGGCTCTGTCCTTGGATGGTCATTTCTGATGAGTGATAACCAGGGTAGTTTCACCCTCGTAAGAACATGTTGATTTGGTGATCCATCCAGAAATAAGACTCGTGGGAAGTTCCCTGGCTCCTCAGATCTCAGGCACTTTCGGCCGGCGGATCGATTTGGCTAGAACAGAGTTCTACAACCGAGGGCTGTTGTTTTTACATTTTATATACATGTGAAAGTTATATTTCTGATTCACTTCGGTTAACATTGATTTCAATGCATATGTCTTCCTTTTTGTTGTCAGTAGTGCAATATACTTCTATTAAGTGAAAAATAATCCAGAGAGCAATTCCTTCCATTGTATATGAAGCTCAGCTAGATCCCAAACAGAAAGATCTTTTAATGTAGTGTAAACTGCTAGCAGGGCTACATTGCGGAGTACCGAGTTGATATGAAGCTCTGCTAGGTTCCGAAGAGAAAGATCAACCCTATTCTAAGGTTCAATATATGGTTCTTTCTTTCAGTGTTCTTCCTTGAAAATAATCAATGATCAAATCATCTTCTTAGGTATTTATTTTTCTTTCTCATGTTAAGTTAGCATTTTGGTTTTGTGTATTTCTAGATTGTGGTCCCACTAACTTGGCCCCTGTACTAAATATGTGTGGCTTAATTTTAAAATTATGGTTATGAACACAAAGCTAATTTGTACTATGAACACAAAGCTAATTTGTGCTCTGATCTACACTACTGTCCCTTGGACCATGATCCCGCAAAAGAGAGGAAGCCAAACATAGGTACATGTATTTCCTAAACCCAATCCAGTGAATTTTTCTTAGGGTCGTTGAATGCATCATGTAACCCCACATAAATGTTGGGAACCAGATAAATTTAATTTATCTTCAATACCCTCTCCAAAATATTGCTGTTGCATGTATTAGGCAGGATCTATAAGAGTTGTTGCTATGTATATGTTGTGAATCCGTCAATGTAGTTTTTTTTGAAAGTGCATCCGTCAATGTAGTCAATTTGCAGTTCTATCATATTTCTTAGTTCAGGCCCCTGAGAAAATGCTTTTAAATTTATGAACTCAAATAGTTCAAGATTCGGTACAAATGCATGATGATCTTTACAAATTATCTATTTTTGTGTGGGACTTCGAAGATATTAAATTAACAATAAATAATGTGCAATGATTACATTCCTCTTTTTATCACTATACTTTATTAATCTTGGTATCCACAAAATGTATGCATACTGATATCATAGTGTAGTGTGAATCATGTGTGCTGCTTCTACTTGCATAAAAGCTGATATTGCCATGCTCCTTAGTCATGCGTTCTTAAAAGAAAGGGATTTTGCATCGACAGATGGAACCAAAAATCTTTGGAACCTGACACCATTCATTTTTTATCTTGGGTGCTGCTAGATCTTGTGTAACTGAATGTTCTTTTCCATTCAAGGTAATAAAGTATCCATCTGCATTCATGTCAGTGTTAGCATTGCTGAAAGAAAGAAAAGGCCAGTTTGATTCTTGCAGCACCCAGGATCAAAATTTGCACATATATTATGCACTTTAATCACACTAAGTACAGTTGACTATGTTTTATCAGTGGCATGGAAGTGAGACTACTTGGAAGCTGCAACCATAAATAAAAACCTCTGTTCTTTCTTTTCCCATATGCATCACTATCTTGGTAATTACTTATCTGGTATGGTGAGTCTATACACGTAGATGTCCCTTTCTCTCTCTATGATAGGTTGCTCATCTATTTTATAGGATTGAGCAATTGTTAGAAGAACTTATTAATATTCTAATTTAGTCATTGTTCAAATTGGTAAGAGTCATATAGTTAGAGCCCTATTACAGTCAGGCATAGCTTGTCGTGAACAGCTGGAGAAGTTTCCAAATATTATGTGCAGCTTATTTCCTAATTCTAGCTTTTTGATCCCAAGTAGATGTTACAATCTACTTGCTAGCTATGCACGCTTCTTTTCAGTTATACATAGATTCTTATTTATTTTCTTTGCTTTGGTAGATTCTTCTATGCTTGCCCTGTTAACCATCTTCTTCATTTATATAGAATATTTTGTGTTTCATCATATTTCATAGGATTCTGATTTAACAATTTAAATGATTGTATCTTAAACTATCTAGCTAGAAGATAGCTGGAATGCTTAAATGAGTAGTTAAATCTGAATGCATATATTATTTTGTGGAAGAGTTCAACTTGTATGCCTGTAGTGTTGCTACTTGATTCTTATTTTCTCGGTTGTATGGAGGTGTTAGTTCTTTTCAGGTAAATATACTGATTAACAGAATAACTAGAACAACCACTTATTTGGATAGTGCGAGTGTAACTTTGTTGTTTACTAAGTACTAAAATTAAATAATGCACCTGATGACAGGATACATGCCAAACTATGAAGTTGTGGTGTTAATCGCAAGCAAATAAGGGTAGGACACGTACCATTTATATATCATTAAAATTTATTGCAGTTTCTATGTTATTCTATTTCGCCTCTCGTACTACATTGTGATCTTTCAAGGAATTACTACTTCATTTCTGCCCTTGGCTTTCTTTTTCTTGGATATTGTAGCCTCACTAGGATGGATTAAGAGTGTCATTTGCTCCCTTTCCCTAATCAAATAGGACTTCCAAAATAATGAGACTTGCACTCATTTTTATTTGTTGATCTCTTTAGTTTCTGATTACAGCTTATGTTTCACAAATATATGCAGGTTCCTACTCTATTTTAGTGGTCCTTAGTTGATCTCTTTGATTTTTTATTACAACCTATCTCTGTGATTATAAATGATTTTGGTGTTGTTTGTAGTTGGCACTTCTCATTTCAGAAATCAGTAGTGATCCTGGTATTCAGCCATGCGAGTTTAGCGAGAACAATCAAAGGAGGAACAAGCTCAAGACATGTTTAGCAGCTTCTACTAAGTAAGTCCCCCTAAACCTTCAAATCCAAATAAAACAAAATTTCAAGAGTATGTTCTCCACATATGAAATAGATAAATGCTGACATGCTTGCTGCATCTCATCAGATTGCGGGTCCAGAAGTTAAAGGATACACTTGTGAATCATGGACAACCTCGTCCTGGTACGGGGGCTCGAGTTTGAGCTCTTGCTTGGCTTTAGGTGCAAACATGGACCTTCAATTCACCTAGAACAAGAATCGGATCCTTGTGCCAATTATTGTAGTGATTGGAGGCCCATTGCGTGTGACCATGATGTAGGCATTCACTCTAGGATCTGAGAATAATTTGTTGATCCTGTCTGGAAGATAGTGGTTCAATAGTGATTTTAACCACTTATTTATAGATTTTTTTTTCTTTTGTTGTGTTATGTATGGAGATGCAGATAGTGGTTTTAGTTTTGGTAGTTTGAACTGCTATTGATTATGCTGTTGCAAGTGATTCTTGCTCAGCATGGTGACCTCAAGGATGCCTCTTGAAAATTAAAATCCTTATTATGAGATTGAGGCAATGTAAACTTGAATTCTGAACCAACTTTGTGCTCTTGGCGAAATGTGTACTGAGTTTATTTGTTTTGGATTTGGTGGGTTGGATCAAGGCTCTTGTATTTTATAGGGCAATGCATTATATCATTGATGTTATGCATATATGATTGCAACCTGTGCTAAACTTGCCTTTCTACTATCGCAATATGTGTTTGATCTTTATCTGCTTGGCCAAGTCGTTGGGACCGGTACCCTCGCGCCAAGGCGCGCTGCCGAGCTAGTATACTGTGAGCACATAAAGACTAAAAGGATCAGAAGTGTTGGGTAAATTTTTCTGCTTGGAGGTGTTGGAGCTAACGGAGATGGTTTCAAAGAAACTTGGCTTGGTAGTACCAGAACAAAAAGGTTTGGTACTTCCGACATTGTGGAAAGCTGGGTTGTTCTCTAGGGTTGTTCATTTCTTGAAGGACTTGGTAGTACAGAAAGAAAAAAACTAAAGGTATCGAGTACCTTTAATTATCCTCCTCATGACAGTACGAATGTCTCACACTCAACATGGATCTTTGATTTACCAAAAATCTAGAAACTACATTCTAAGAATGAGGTGGACAACAACATCAAAATTATTTGTAGGTAGGGGTCACCATTGATGTTTCACTCAAAGCGATAGGACTAAAACCTGAAACAAACTGAAGAAATATTAATCTTCCCAATTTGTTTGTCATAAATCACCAAAATACAATAGGGCTATATAAGAGATGCACTTTCACGGAGAAGTTTCAAAATCTGAATAACATATGCCAGTACCCACCTCCACGTGTGCGGATGTAACTGCCGAACTCCCTCCCCCTGTATTATCTTACTACTCGCACTAGTGTGCCCTGTCTCGATGGTTAGTGTTTTTCTTCTGGTACGCGAGATTAAGCATGCATGAATCCCTTTTACCACTTCTGGTAGCATTGTATCATCCTTTCTTCCTCCCCCTCATGGGTTGTGGCAACCTATTTTAAGCAAGGTGGTTGCCACAACAAAGGGGTATTGCCGTACACAGAAAGTATGAATTCTTACTGTTATCTTGAAAATATAACTTGCCCGAAGTACTAGAAGAAGAATCTTCAGAACTTCCGAACACATTCAAATATTCAACTACCAAAGCATGTTTAGACCCAGACAAAAAACACAGTACTTGGAAGCACCAGGATAAAAGAGAATAATGGTTCTGAACAACAAAATGTAGCTCTTTTCCGCGAGAATAGGTAAAACCAATTTCCTAGTAGTACTGAGTCGCTTGACTGGATTGTTTAGGAACTTTAGTTTAGGTTATTTTATGGGCTTTCAAACAAAGGTACCTTTATGTATCCCCCTCATGACAGTACGAATGTCCTACACTCAACATGAATCTTTGGTTTACCAAAAACCAAGAAATTGCATCATAGGGGCATCTCTAGCCAACCCCCTAAATCTGGCTAGAGAAGTAAAAAAATCTCGGTTTACTCCTCTAGACCAGACCTAGACGATCGCCTTAAACCAATAGAGGAGTAAAACTTTTACTCTGAGCGGCCGCCGAGGAGTAAAAGTACTCGACCCCTCGGCCTCACAGTAAAAATCTTCCCCTCCTGGGTGGAGGCTGCTGGCGAGACTTACATGTCCGAGCTCCGCCGACGCTTCACAGAGCGCGTCGAGGCCGAACGATGGATGTACGCAGAGTTCGCAACGGGGAGGACCGAGGTCTATGCAGCGATGAAGATGGCGACGACGATGGCAATGGCCATGGCGACGGACCCAATGATCGGTTGTATGACTAGCAGGGAGTGGAAGGAACTCGAGGAAGAATCCATTTAGAATTGGATTAGGTTTAATTTCTACCTAATATGTTGAATCTTTTTTAAGTTCTATGTAAAATATTAAGAATCTGCGCCGAATGTAATTTATGTACTAGAATTTGCACCGAATGTCGTTTAATTTGCATAGAATTTGCACCAAAACTCATTTACTCCTCTAAATTTAGGGGATCGGCCAGAAACGACCAAAACTTAGAGAGTAAAATTTCTCCTCTAACATTTACTCGGCCTTTTACTCCTCTAAAGATTAGGACTTCGCCTAGAGATGCCCTAAGAATGAGGTGGACAAGAACTTGAAAATTATTTAGGTAGGGGTTACCATTGATGTTTCACTCAAAACGATAGAAACTAAACCTGAAATGAGCTCTGTAGAAATTTTAGTCCACCCAATTTGTTTGTCATAAATCACCAAAATACAGCAGGGGTACATAAGAGATGCACTTTCAGGGAGCGATTTTGAAATTTGAACATATGCCAGTTGCCACTAGTATTTATAGACGACTCACAGATGGAATTCTGTAGGGTTTGACAAAACAAAATTTTACACTCAACAGAATTGTTTCGTTCCATCATAACGAAAGGCTATTTTGTCGTTATTTATCGTAACATAGCACCCTCGGTATGGTTTGATTTGCCTCCGGAGTATATTATTAAGTTCTTAACAAATCAGGCAAGTGTGTTATTTCAATAAAGCTAGCCATGAGGGTCTCTCCGCAAAAATAAAATAAAATCGGGTTGTCGTACAAGACAGCGGCATATGGGCCTCGCCGAAGTGGCATACTAGCAATACTAGCAGTCGACGATTTTCATTCCAGACGATTCTTCTATGTTTCATTCCCTTGACGGTATCTGTTGGTTTTGTTCAGTTTTGGTTTCCCATTTTTCCTTTTTTTTTTCCTTTTTTTTCTCCTTCTTCTTTTTCCTTGCGGCCTCTTCCAGTTTTCTTTGTTTTTCTTCCTTTTCTTTTTAGTTGCTTTTTGTCATTTTTACCTTTTCAAAAATCTATGATCATTTTTTAACATTCATTTTTTAAAATTCCAAGAATATTTATTAAATACATGGATATTTTGACATATGAGAATAGAAGTAAACATAAGATTGTTTTGTCAATGAAGATATTTAAAAAAATTGAGAACATCTTTTAAAATCAGCGAGAATTTAAAAAGTGTTATTTTTTCAAAAAACATGTGAATATTTCTAGAATTTTATATTTAAGAAGAATTTTAAAATTTTGTGAAGTTTTTCAGTCTCACAAATAATTATTGTTGAAATTTCTAAATATATTGGGAAAATACACGAACACAACTCATACTCCCTTTGTAAACAAATATAAAACCAGATTTTTTTTAAAGAAATGAGAATATTTTCTAAAATTTAGTGAACGTTCTATATTTTCTGAATTTTTTTCTAACTTTTATGAAGATTTTGTATTTCACAAAAATATTTAAACAAACATGTAAATGTATTGAGAAAATGCACGAGCATACCTTATAAGTATTGAACAAAAAAACCATAAAAATAACTTAAAAATGATATTATTTTCTGAAATTTAGTGACCATTTTAAATTTTTCTTAAATTTTTCTAAATTTACTGAAGATATTTAATTTCATGATTTTTTTGAAGTTTCTAAACGTAATGAGAAAAATGCAAGAACAAACTTTATAGGTTTTGAACAAAAAACAAAATTTTCATACAGTATGCAGCCCTCTAGCATGGAATTCCCTATATGACGCTCTCTACGTCGAACGCAGAGCACAACGAGCGATCTAAACGTACACCAGCACTCTGGTTTGGAAATCTTCTAAAGGTACCTGAACCGGTTTTTGTTGGTTTTTTGACATTATAGTTTTTTCTTCCTGTTCCCTTTTCTTTTTCTTTTTTTGTATTTCCCAAAAATGTCCATAAATTTCACAAAAAGACTTGTTTCCAAAATTTGTTCATAAACCCAAACTGTTTGTGTTCTTGAAAAATATTATAAATTTCAAATTTTGTTTGGAATTTCAAAAAAAACTGTGTTTTCAAAAAGTATTTGGAATTTTCAAAAAGCTCATGATTTTTGAAAAATGATGATTTAGAAAAAATGCTGACGTTTTCAAATTTTTATTCACAAATTCAGTTTTTTTGGGAATTTCAAACAATGTTCGGGTTTTATTTAATTGTTTAGAATTTTAAAAAATGCTCTCACTTTGAAATTTTGTCCACAACTTCATAAACCGTTCACGTTTCCAATTTTTGTCCAGAAATTTGGAAAAAAAATGTTCCTGCTTTTTTTAAAAATCCAAAAACCAAAAAACGTTTTCCATTTCTAAAATTTATGTGCAAATTCAAACAGTGTTCATATTTTTCAATAAAAGTAGTTGCGCTCCTGAAAAATTGTTTGGAATTAAAATGAGTTATTTGGCATTTGCAATAAATGTTTCGAGCTTTTTAGATAATATTCTTATCTGTTGCTGTTGTTAATTCTTAAACGTCCGCGCGGCGGGTTATTCGCAAACACTCAGAAGCTCCTCTAACTAGCTACATACCTCCGCGATCGGGTTGTCGCGAGTTCAATTCCTGTGCAACGCACCTCTTTTTTAGGATTTTTCACCGCTCCGTGCGTCGGTGCTACTTTGTGGTTTAGCCTATGCGCCGGGCGATTGACTCCGGCTGTGCGAAAAGGGGACAATTTACCGCAATAAGCGGCACATAGGAGACCAGCTAGCTATCGGTTACCACTTGGGGGCTCCCGCAAAAGTCACCTTTTGTTCCTAGGAGCTCCCTAGTGGTTACTCCAGCCGCCGTCATGTGTCCCACGCTGAGCTGTCTTTGTTTTTTTTCTGTACACGTTTTCGGGATTTTTTTTCTAATTTTTTTGGCGTTTTAGCGTTCGCCCGATTTTTAGTAAGTTGTGGAGTTTTTTTTTTCAATGAAACGCAGTTGTGCTTCTCGAAAAGAGAAAAAAAATTGTGCTTCTATAAGAAGTATATATTTGCTTCCGTGAGAAACACAATTGTGCTTCTCGGAAAAAAATGTTTTCTTACACGAAAAGCACAGATTTGCTTCTCTTGGAAGCACAAATTTTCTTTCATGAGAAGCACATATGTGCTTCCTGGAAGAAAAAAAATTGCATCCACGAGAACCACATATTTGCTTCCCACAAGAAGCACGGAAAGAATTATGCATCCACGCGCAACACATGTTTGCTTCCACGAGAAGTACTCGGAAAGGATTTTTTTTTTGAAAAACCACAACCATGCTTTCGACCTCCATTTTTTTCTTTCATTTTTTTGCCCTTTTTTTGTTAACATTTTTCAGTATTCAATTTTTTGTTTCTAGTTTTTTTCGTACAAAAAAGTTCGTCGAAACCTATTAACATGACATCTAGTTTCGAAGATCTTGACGCGATAAATCAAATGGCGAAAATGGTTTAAGATTTGGACGCATGGTTCTAGAGATAAAATGTTTTAAATGAACAAATATACGAAAGAAGTCATAGCTGCGACAAGTGGCGAAGGTCGGTAGTGACATTTGCAAGAGGGAGGTAACCTTAAGGAGGTCCTAACATGTTTTGACTTCTGATCAACCCATACGGTGGCAAATTCTGTTCGATAGATCTGTTAAGCAACTGGACGACATATCATTTTGCCCATGTTTCAATCTCGTTGTCTTGTTCCCCTAATCTGCCTTCCCTAAAAAAAATATTCCCCTAATACTCTGTCGCGCCATTGTGTTCCCCTAATATTTTTTATACACATTGTATATTTTTCGTATACATGAATACATGTTTTCTATATAGATCTAACATTTTTCAAATTCTTTATTAAAAAGTTGAAATACTTGATTAATATTTTTTAAATACATGATCTTTTTTTTTCATACACATCGTGTATATTTTTATAAATGACAAACATTTTTATATAGACATTTAATATTTTTTAAATGCTTGATTAACATTTTTCAAATGTTTTATGTAAAGTTTTACCATAATATATACATTTAGAATATTTCTAAGTATATACAAAGGTAAAATAATAAACTGAAAACGAAAAAGTACATTAAAAAGAACAGAAAAAAAAAGGATGTGGCCTCCCGCGCGCTGGGCCGGCCAGTCTCTCGCGCGAGGCTGAGACATAGGCGAGCCCTATTTGCCGTCCGCAGGCTGCACATAGGAGGGCGGATTCTGTTTGCTAGGCCCGTGAAGCAACTGGACGACATATCCTTCTCGCTGCCCTGTTCCCCTAATCCGCCGCCGTCGTGCCGCTGTGCTCCTCCTCCTCCTCCAGTGATCTGCTTCCTCCCTCCTCGTCTACCTTGATCGATAGGAAGGTCAGTCCGCAAACCCTATTTGTTTTCTGTATGCAATTTTATCTTTTAGAAGAAAACTCGAAGAAGCGGGGAGCAGAGCCTGTGCGTCGATCTCTCGGTTCCTTCCTCTCTCGATATATTCTTCCTTGCTGGCGTGCGTTTGTATGAGCGTTTCTTGTGTTGAATCTATTCAGGATATCTGCTAGTACTTGGGAGTTGTCACCCAACCAGGAGCCTCCGGCGGCACGTGCATCTGCTGTTAGTAAACCAAATAAGATGCGCGTACCAGCTTCGGCTCCTCAAGCGCGACCATTTGTTCTACCCAACGGAAGAAGCAGCAGCAAAGACACGACCTCTGTCCAGCCTAAGAAAAGTGCCGCCAGACTCGCCTTCCGGGACCGTCCCAAAAAGGAAGAAGAAGCATGCGGCTCCCTCAGACCAGCTGCGGAGTGTTAAGCTGCCGCCGCCGGTCTTCAGTGTGCAGCCATCGCCATGCCCGACGGCTTGCAACGGCGAAGCCCGGGTGCAGTGCTTCCCTCTCTCCGGAAGCGTGGTCTTCTTCACCGACAGCGGGGCACGCACCGCCTTTTTCGACACTGATGCCCGCTGCATGATAACCGCGCCCAACCTCCATTCGCCCAAGTGCCACCCCATGGCACTCTCTGTCCCAAGCCCTGGGCCTGGAGGCGAGCAGGACGGCGGCGACCACAGCCTCTACATCATGGACACCCAGCTCGATCCATACAACGCCTCTCCGTTCGAGGCCCTAATCTACCGCAAGCACCCAGATAGCCACGTTGATGCCACGAAGACATGGCACCGTGACACGCTCCCGCTGCCTCCATTCCTTAATGATTGGCCACATCGCCACTGTATCTCGATATCATCCTATTCTTTGGTGGGGGACGTCATCTGCGTCTCCGCAGATGGCTTGGGCACCTACTGCTTCGACACGGTGAGCCGGACGTGGAGCCGGGCTGGTGACTGGCAGATGCCCTTCTGCGGCAAGGCCGAGTACGTCCCTGAGCTCAAGCTCTGGTTTGGCCTCTCTACTGAATATCCCCAGCGCCCGTGCGCGGCTGATCTCTCCTCTGTCCTCAGAGGGCATGACCCGAAGCGGCGCTATGTTTGGGGGGATCCGCACCTGCCCAAGGAATGGCTGCCGTCGTTCGATGGTCCCACCAGCATTGTCAACTTGGGTTCCGGTAGGTTTTGCATAACCAACTACTTTGAAGACATGAACAACTCTGTGATGGATAGACAGACAGGTCCCGTTGGCGAGACAATTGTTGTTTTCACTGGTTTGGAAGTGTTGTCCGGCAAAGGTATCGGCAAGGGCAACGGGCTCCGTATGATTAAGCACAAGTCTTGTACAATTTCTAGCACCAACGAAATCGAGACAATGTTGGTACTTTAACTGATGTTTTTTTAAGGACTAACTGATACGTTTCTTTGCTCAATGCTTGAACCTTTTAGCTATGTATAAGGGACAGTCAAGACTTCCCTATCAAGTCTTTTGTTTTAAATTTGCTTCCTGCACTACCCACAAGAGAGGCTATCTAAGAGCATCTTCAATAGGCGTCCAAAAAATGCCTCACGCGTTAAAAATCATCGTTTTTGTGAGCCCGAGATAAAAAAACAGCTCTCCAACAGACGCTATAAAATAGAGCGCGCACAACAAACTTTAGCGCACGGGTGTGCGAGGGGGCTGCTGGGCTTCAAATTTGGGGCGCATGATTGTGCGCGCGGGCTGCTGCAGGTGGGGTCGTCGGATTGGGCATCGTGTTTTTGTGCATATAGAAAACCTCTTCGTCGCTCCCGCGTGCAAAAAGACTATTTTGTCGTTGTAAAAGAATTATACCGTGCCGAGGCGAAGCGCGCCTGTTGGAGATGCTCTAAGAGCATCTACAACCGAAATTGCCTAATTCGGATCCCTATACGTCAGTGGACGCGCCTTGACGTGGCCCATACAGCGTCGGGCAAGTCCTCTTTTAGCCCTTTTCATAACCACGAAAATCCATGCACAAGGAATTGTCACCATTTGCTCCTTCTCTTGCCTCTCCAATTCCACCTTCTCCTGCTCCAAGGCCAACTTCTGCCGATTGAACTTCATCTTCTCCCTTTGCACATCACTGAACATCTTGTACCTCTCCTTCTTCACCTCCTAGGCATCAAAAAATGCCCGTTCAAGTGGCGGATATTTTGCTTGCTGCACCTTCACGCGCAACCCTTTCCTTCTCCCACTTGTTTTCCATCACTTGCCGGTTTCTTTTTGGCACGGTTGGTTGTAAGTTGGACACAACGTTTTCTTCTTCCCCTTTCTTGTCCACTCCAATTGATTGAGCCGAGCTCGACCCATCGTTTTTCTTCATCTTATTCGTGCCATTCTAAATTTCCTTGAGGGCGATCTGCCACTTGGGTCTCCCATTTAATTTCATCCAACAATGGAAAAAGGTCAATGGCTTCTTCCCCACTTGATGGTACAAATCCGCCGCCAAAGTTGCATGGGTTTGAACTCCGATGCCGCTTTGGTTCCGGCCTACAACTTGTTTGAGATAGCCAACAAATTGCTAAAGGCCTTTTGGATGGATGACCATCTATGTGTTGAGAAACGTAGCATGCAATTTCAAAAAAAATTCTACGCTCACGCAAGATCTATCTAGGAGATGCATAGCAACGAGAGGGAAAGAGTGTGTCCACGTACCCTCGTAGACCGAAAGCGGAAGCGTTTGACAACACGGTTGATGTAGTCAAACTTCTTCTAGATCCGACCGATCAAGCACCGAACGTACGGCACCTCCGAGTTCTGCACACGTTCAGTTCGATGACGTCCCTTGTCCTCTTGATCCAGCAAAGGTGTCGAGGAAGAAGATGAGTTCCGTCAGCACGACTGCGTGGTGACGGTGATGGTGAAGTGATCCGCGCAGGGCTTCACCTAAGCACTACGAAGATATGACCGGAGGCGTAAACTGTGGAAGGGGGCGCCGCACACGGCTAACAATTGTTGATGTGTGTTCTAGACGCCCCCTCCCCACGTATATATAGGTGGGAGGGGGAGGGGAGCAGCCTTGGGGCGTCCCAAGTAGGAGAAATCCTACTTGGGGTCCTATCCCAATTCGCCCCCCCCCCCCTTCCTAATTACCGCCCCCCCCCCCCCCCCCCCCCCCCCCCCCCCCCCCCCGGGGGGGGGGGGGGGCGAACCCCTTCTTCCTTCTCCTATTCAGCCTCCTGCCTAAAGGGGGGCGCGCCACCCATAGTGGGCTGGTGTGCTCCCCTCTTATGGCCCATAAGGCCCATTATCCCCCCCGGGGGTTCCGGTAACCCCCCCGGTACTCCGATAAATACCCGATATTATCCGGAACACTTCCTGTGTCCGAATACTATCATCCTATATATCAATCTTTACCTCTCGGCCATTTCGAGACCCCTCGTCATGTCCGTGATCTCATCCGGGACTCCGAACAACATTCGGTCACCAAATCACAAAACTCATTATATACTAAATCGTCATCGAACGTTAAGCGTGCGGACCCTACGGGTTCGAGAACTATGTAGACATGACCGAGACACCTCTCCGGTCAATAACCAATAGCAGAACCTGGATGCTCATATTGGCTCCTACATATTCTACGAAGATCTTTATCGGTCGAACCGTTATGACAACATACGTTATTCCCTTTGTCATCGGTATGTTACTTGCCCAAGATTCGATCGTCGGTATCTTCATACCTAGTTCAATCTCGTTACCGGCAAGTCTCTTTACTCGTTTCATAATACATCATCCCGCAACTAACTCATTAGTCATTTTGCTTGCAAGACTTCTTATGATGTGTATTACCGAGAGGGCCCAGAGATACCTCTCCGATACTCGGAGTGACAAATCCTAATCTCGATCTATGCCAACCCAACAAACACCTTCGGAGATACTTGTATAGCATATTTATAATCACCCAGTTACGTTGTGACGTTTGATAGCACACAAGGTATTCCTCCGGTATCCGGGAGTTGCATAATTTCATAGTTGAAGGAATATGTATTTGACATAAAGAATGAAATAGCAATAAAACTGAACGATCAATATGCTAAGCTAATGGATGGGTCTTGTCCATCACATCATTCTCCTAATGATGTGATCCCGTTCATCAAATGACAACACATGTCTATGGTTAGGAAACTTAACCATCTTTGATTAACGAGCTAGTCTAGTAGAGGCTTACTAGGGACACGATGTTTTGTCTATGTATCCACTCATGTATCAAGTTTCCGGTTAATACAATTCTAGCATGAATAATAAACATTTATCATGATATAAGGAAATATAAAATAAGAACTTTATTATTGCCTCTAGGGCATATTTCCTTCACTATGTTGAAGAGAACACACGACACAGTTGGTGCATATTGGGCGTGGTTACACATAGTGTTTTTGCTCATGATCTTGGAGAAGGACTTTTGCAACATGAATAATGTTGCAGAATTTTTTCACTAAAAAAGATGATGACATCTATGGTGTGAATCGAGAAATTTCCGCAACAGAGATAATGTTGCGGGTGGACTTTTACAACAAGGCTCTTGTTGCGAAAAAGTACAAAAAAGCATCGCCGGTCAGAAAAATGATGGTCGGAGCGGAGCTCGGGCATGCCCGCTCGAGCGGTGGCCATGGCTTCAAGGGAGCGTAGGGAGGCGGGGAGAGGAGCAGTTGGAGAGGAAAATGAGAAGAGAAGAACTTGCAGCTCAACGGCCAAATTGCAACTCCAGCGAGGCGGTGACAGCGACGGTTGCACGCCATGACGAGCGGTGGTCGGGCTGCAGAAGTTGGCCCCTCCCACATCAGTAGCACAGCGGACGGATCTCGACCAAGGGTCCATGACAACCTGACCTTCAGCTTGCTCGTCGGCAGCAGCGGCAGCAGTGTGTCAGGTGTGTGCGGCGGCGGCGGCTGGCCGGCTTCCAGCGCCTCACCCTGATTTGTAGCGGGGAAGGAGATATGCGAGAGAGAGAGAGAGAGAGAGAGAGAGAGAGAGAGAGAAGAGTACAACCGTGCGTTATTTCAAGAGTGAAGACGTGCGAGGTCCACAGGGCACGTGCCGATCGTGAAAGGCGGCGGACATGTTAGAGTTGTGTCGAATATTATTGTACAAGATAGGTTACAGTTGGACTTGAAGTCATACGGTGTGTAGACAGGATATGGAGTCGTGTCCAAGTAGGACACTTGTATCCTAGGCCTCTCATATATAGTGAGGGTAGACACACGATGTAACCTATGCCAACATAATAGCACAGGCGCACAGGGGGAGCCGGCGGCGTGTGCCGGCGCCCAGGTGGTCGATGTGCGGTATTGTGATGGTGTCGCGGGGAGTAGCGCCCGTAGTCAGGCCCCGGGGACGTAGCCATGATGGTGAACTTCATTAACAAAAATCGGTGTCGTGCTTGTGTGATTGCTTGGTCCTCGGATGATCGACGATGGCCTCAGATTAATTCTAACAAGTGGTATCATGAGCAAGGTTACGGAGAGGCGGTTCTGCGTTGATCTAGAGGAAGGTTGAAGGTGATCATGGCTGCGAGTTGTGTGAACAACGAAAGCAACGGAATTGAAGCAATCGGAAACAGCCGACATGGCACGTGTAGCAGCAGGAATCCTTGGCGGAAGCGGTATGGGAACGCTGGCTGATCAGCGTGCAGGGTGGCCTTAAGCGGTAGGCCCGCTAGGCACAGGGCACGTGGTTGCGCGGCTGGCTGGACGGGCCGTAAGAAGGAGTGCAAAGTCTCTTTTACTGGTGGCGGGATGTACCGCCACAGCATCCACCACACAGTGCCTTTAAAATCCGTGCAGTTCTAGTCCTACTCCATAAGTATAGCTATGTATTGTCCAACCTCCATCTTCGTATCTCAGCACTTAAGTCAAATCAGTGGCCCCCTCCATCCCATCCATGCATGCATGACACATATTATCTCTCCTCCCCAGCATGCATGACACGGCACAATCGCTCTCATCTCTCCCTCACTAAATTCATGTCCTTTTATTTCTCTTTAGATAATTTCAATCATTCATATCTTTTAAGCTACAAATTTATTTTTGAAACTTTTTATATATTTGAATTCCTAGCGACGAGACCTTTCGAACAAGACCAATTTTCAATGCATTTAAACTAGTTTCAGTTTTGCTGTTTCAAACAAATTTATGTTGTCAGAACTATGTTAAAAATCCGTGCATTGAAATAAGTGAAATTATTTTAGAATTCAATGAAATCCAGTTTTGAAACGAGTGAAATTGTTAAAAATGACAGTTATTTTGAAATAAGTGAAATAACCTTTCTATAATAAGTGAAATTATTTTCTTGAAATGAGTGAAATCTTTTTTTTCATACACATACCATTGTTAGATTGGGGCACAAAATGGAGCCTTCTCAGGGCGTTGCAATATGGACCGTCGGATTGAGTTTCCAAACGGATCCGGGCCGTTGGATCTTCACTGATGTGACAATCAATGAGTAGTAACTGCCGTTCCTCCCCCGTTCAACTACCCTCGTGCACGATGACAGGCGGGACCCAGGCGCTGTGGGCCACGGCCGTCAGCGACCGAGGGGGTGAGCTGCGCCCGTCGCTGCTTCTTGCGTGCGAGATGGCGTGCCACCGCCTGCAATTTTCGGTGCCCGCAGAGGGCATTCTTGGTATTTCGCGTGTTCGCCCTTGCGTGGCGCTTCGCCCTTGCGAAGCCTCTCTCTCTCTCTCTCTCTCTCTGTTTCGCCGTTCTCCTCTTCCGCTCTTGCATCCGGGCGCCGTCGTCTCGCTGCTTCTCCCGCCGTCGATCCTCAGGTCCACGTTTTCGCCTGTCGTCTCTTGGTTCAGACGTGTGTGCATGTCTTCTGATGCGTTTGTGTTGCTTGTAGCTTCGCCCCCCTCTCCTTCATCTCTGGATCTGGCCGCCGTCGTTGCTCTGGTTGCCCAGCCGTCGTCGCCCATCATCTACTCCCCGCCTGCCGAGCGGATCCTGTCGCTCGCGCCGCTGTTACGCTGGAGGAGCGCGTCGACTGCGGCGCTCGGCTCTCCTCCTCGACAGTCAGCAAACGCACAGGAGGTCGAGCACTGTCGGCAAACCGCACCAGAGGATGCTGCCTAGGCCGCCGCCGCAGGGACTGACGAGGGCATCGTGCCAATGTGAGCCTCCTCCCCTTCATGGTGCCGTCCTTCATCTCTCTCTCTCTCTCTCTCTCACTTTCTCACCGCTACTCCTCCCATCTCCCAGTGGCCAGCACCGTGCTCCACTGCTCGCCGCGCGCGCCACTCCCGGCCACCGGCGCCACCACCTCGTCCTCCTCCAGCTAAACCCGCCCCTCGTGCTTCATCTCCGGAGGCGTAGGTCACCGCCTCCCCGAACGCATCGTCTCCTCCTCGACCGGCGGGGGCGCCGACCCCGACAAGGAGCCCGTCCTGCCCTCCTCCAGGAACTCGCAGTAAGCCACTGATTCTCCTCTGGTTCTTCGTATCTACATCCAGTTAAAAATTTGGTGAAGTCTGTGGATTTGAAGTTCTGATTTGCGTTGTTCTGTTGCTAGGACTGCTTGGTGCTCCCGCCCAAATTCCTGTCCTTGCTGCCCCGTGACCTCTGTCTCAAGGTAAGCAGTCACTATCCCCTTCTCGGCTTCAATTTGAACTCACCTGGTTGCTAAGATTATTTGGCTTATTAGCAGTTAATAACCACCTGCGGCCGGGGATAATCACAGTAAGCGTCAGAATCTGTCTGGCAAAAGTTACATGTCTTTTGCTGAACTTGAATGATTCACCGTTGGTTCGTAATTCTTCATGGCTAAAAAATGCAGAACTTTATTGGGACATGCTAATTGATCATGCGATTCAGTTTTTTTTGCTATGTGTCACCTTATAGTTATGTCCATGCCTACGAACATTGGATTGTCTTTTTACCGTGATATAATTAAGGCAGAGCTGCACCGGATATAATTGGATTAAGATTAATATTACAACTGTCCACCAAATTTCTGCTCTTGAGTCACAGCAAATCTGTCAAGCCAAGATTAATTTTCAAGTAGATTTTGTATCTCTGAACAAGCAATGGATACATATTCTATTATATATACCTGGCTCTAATGCTTTTTGAAATAAATCGGTCTTGCCAATGCTTACCACCGACCTGAATTAACCCAGATAGGACATTTATTTTGTTGACTGCAGTTAAATAAACACCCACAGTCTATCCTCAAGGAGATTGCACTATCTTTTTAATCTTTTTAATGGAGTAAACAGGTCCGGGTTGCGCAAGCATACCAGCAAGTGAGGGGTCTGCTTAAGTGGTATTACAGGTGTACTTCCGTATTATTATTATTCTTTTCTCTTTAGAAAATTTTGAGGCCCTTAAATAATGGTTCATGATAGCTTGGTTTTGCTGAGAAGTCATTTATAAGAATGGTGTTCGACCACCAGTACTTGAAGCCATCTTGTCCTTTTCTCTCTTCACAAATTAGGGATAATTGTCTTGGTTATATGGCTGGCTTAAACCCCAAGAGGAACAAAGCTTGCATATATTCTTTCTGATTACATTGAAATGCATTATGTGTGTTTCCCTCCTCATATTTCTCCCTCTGGGCCTTCTTTTATCAGTGTGCTACCCTTATACCTTTCCATCATGTGGACCTGGTAGTGAAATATGCCTTGATTATATGATGCAAGTTGGGTCTTCATGCTTTATAATGGGTGATGTTTCAAATTTATTTGGTTTCATGGAGTTGTCTACAGTATGTGCCTACCAAAGGAATAGTTCAGCAACTTCAAAAATACCATTCAAATTTTTAGTCAGGACGGGCTTTCTATGATTAAAAAAGATGTCTGCGTTGGTTTTGTTTTTACACCGAATTTTGTTTCTATGATTAAACCCACTGACATTGATACTGTTTGGGTAGAACCATTGGTTATTGAAAAAAGATAACTTAACTGAACTATACTTTGTCAAACCAGTTATAGCAGCTTGGCAGTCGGGTTTAACTAAGTTTTGTGCCAACTCCTCTTCTTCCATAGCGACATCTCTGCCTCCATGGTGCTCGGCAGAGGCAGCACAGGCAGCCGCCGCACCACGCGAGAGCGCCCTCCTAGGCCGCATCTAAGGGCATCTTCAATGCAAGGCGCCTGTAGAGGCGCTTAGGAAAATAAAATAAATGTCCTAGAAATAAAAGTCCAGCTTAGCGACTACTGCTCCAACCCTAAACGCTAATCACGGGCGCTAAAATAACCTGCCGCCGCACTCAACGCTTTACCTCGTACGGCAAAACAAACCCAAGCGCTCGACTCCATATTTTGCGTCGATGCCGTGTCGAGCGCCAGGATTTGAGCGCGTAACTGCCGATCGACTAGGATATCAATCCTGGCGCCCTGCCTAAGCGTCCCGCGTTGTACATGCCCTAAGTGGAACTAGGACGCCTTGGTGAGGTGTGCCATGGCGGCACGTTGAATAAGCCCAATATCAATCTGTTTATGTTTCTATATTTTGACATGTGCGGTGATAGCACAGGTTGGGGAACATATTTGGAGTGCTTTTGATTTTCTGTTGTTGTCCTGATGTTCCCTGGTTGAGTGATCAGAACATGCATGTACTGTTTACCATTAGATGTTTGCAACTCTTTCTAGATGAAGCATTCGTAATGCCATGGGTTGCTCTGCGTGTTTGTCCTGACAATTAATGGGGGGATTGAGTCTGTTCCATATGCATATGTGTGCTAATATGGATATTTGACCATTTAATACAACGTAAGAACTATGCTTAAACACAAAGATATAGATTTGATATGCGCTTATGTTATGTGAGGGGGACAGAGACATAGATAGCGGAGGAGGTAGAGGTGGCCATGAAATTAAGATTACTCGGTGATGCTGTTTTCTGATTCAATGAGCAGAGCATGCATTTTCTAGCTCATTAAGAATCATGCCTTTACTCTATTTAATGTTCTTATGTACTGCTTGATGTGATGTACACTGGTGACTATTTTTGTGTGCTATAAATTTATATATCCTTTACATTCTTACAATCTGCTCTGCTAGGTTCATCCCCAATGGCAAATCCAGAGCTTTGTGCTCAAGGTTCAGGCAGATGGAAGCCTCGGCAATTCCGTCACCGTAGCTCTCGATTGGGCCTGAAGCACTGCCGAGTTAAGGTACCAAACTTCCTTTACAACTTTATTAGTACTAGAGGACATTAGCATTTTTCTTACTACTAGAGTACTTTGTGATGACATTTCACTTTTATTTTTCAGGGGACATTCCTAGAGATCGTTTTTATCTGACTGACGGCATATTTCAGTGATTAGAACACCCAGAATGGACATATTGAGTGTCCCTCTTGCTGCTAAACACAGTACCGTTGAGATTATGTCCCTAATGAGATTCTTAAAGAACATGTACAGCGGAATAGCTTCACATCAAAGTAGGCTGCATATTTCAATACATGTGATTTCTAAAAATCCTGTACCCCTGAAATTAATTTTTTATTGCCCCAGTTTTATGATTTTATATAATCCTGCCTTCATCTATACAAAATAGCTTCGTGGATAATAATTAAACCGAGCTTATAAGTTTGATTGCCATGCAGCCAGCTTTCTATTGTAGCTGCTAAGCATCCATTTCTTTTTGTTCCTGCAACTTGCGTTTGTTGAAATAGGATTGTTTTCATTCCTATTTCAAGTATTTGATAGACCGTTAGTTTTCATGTTTTTGTTCTTCTTCTGATATTATATTTGTGTTTTCGTTATTCTTTTATGGGTTGCACACAGAGGCAACATCAGGGAGTGTGTTAGACTTGAACAAGACGAAGAAATGGTTGATAATTCGAGAAATATATTAACACACTGTTTATATTTCTGGTTTGATTCGGTGTGCTTTTAAGCTAATATATCTATCACCTGTTATTAAGATGCTCCTTGTTGAGATTATGAAGGCAGTGTGTGCATTTTGTGGATGCTTTCCGGTGTTTATAGCTGTTTGAAATCAGTTTCAAGTGTGCACATAATACTTAACTACAATTGATTTTATTTATCAGATGAAGCATGTCCTCTGTACACATAGTTGTGCTTGGTGTCGAGCCTGCAAATGCATATCTGGCCTAGGATTGCCACCTGAATGTTATTTCTAGAATTGAGGCGTCTGATTTTTTGAGCGTGTAGTTGTGACTGATCAGATGAGCGAATCATGGTTGTTTGGTCAGGTGATGATCATGCTTTTCCTTCTTTTGTAGACAAGATAATTTTCTTCATTTTGATTGTTTATCATCCACTCGTTAGGAAATCACCTAATGTTTCGTTACCATGGTTATTTGTGAGTGGTCACAATTATTGAAGGTAGACTAAGCCTCTATGCGATCTAAATTTCTCAGAAGTCTTAATTCATTTTGTTCGAAACTGCTTTATAAAAACAAGTGTGTTTTGTGATTTGCTACTATCTAACAGTTTTGCATGCTCATTATTGGCATGGCCCTCTGACTTTTCTTTTGTTTGTTTTCTGCAGGAGGTTTGCAAGAAATATATATGAATGTTTAAACGTTGAATGCTACGGATAGCCCTGCTGGTAAATGAGAAAAAAATTATATGGTGTTGTAGCTCTGTCCTATTCAGTTCAGTTCATTTTAGTTGTGAGAATACTGAAATATCAACTCTTGATTCCTGCGGGAAGCGCTCAGGCTTTATTTTCTGTCATGAATCAGAGAGGGTACCGATGGTGTGCACCGGAGGCAACTAAAGGTAAATCAGTACTTCCAAATGTACACATGCAAAAGGATTGTATTTGTTATGTAAAGAAGACCCGAGTTTCTTTGTATGATGACAAGATGATTAAGAAGTCCTCTATTTTGTTGCATTTTTTATTATACTCTTCTGAGCATCCTTCTATGTTTTATTTTCGTACTTTCAAGCCCCAATTCAGTATCTTCGTGATCCTTTCTGCTTGGTAGATGTTAGTCAGCAGATGCACTGCTCAGGCCTTGCTCGCCTTGCTTACAAATGTCATCCTTTTGTTATTTTGTGTTTGTCCTTATGGCTTGCTGAGTATAAATCTCAGTGCTGCGTTATTGCTATATACATTCTCCTTTAAAATTGTACATGCCCTGTTTGTCATCACCACTCTCTTTGTGACATATATAGTTCGCTCTTCCAAAAGTTTGTATCCTACCCAAAATTTAAAGAATAGATGTGCTCGATTTCTTCTGTTCTTTATTTTCCAGTATTAATCACCCTTATCAATGCCTTACTGGTATGTTGAGCACGATGTGGTGCAGAAAACAAATAGAGGTTTTCTTTCAAGATATATAGGACATTGGCTAAGCCTGGACATAAAACATCGAAATGTAGCATAGTAACTCAGTGTTAGCTTGCTTATGTATTGTTGGATACATATGAACAACGAGCTCGAGAGGACTTTATTTATCTGGTGTTGCATACTTCAATTTCACCTGTGGATATGCCTTTGAATGTCCACATCTAATTGCTTTCTCATCCCCAACATCCAGGATACATAGATGGGGATGACATTGCTCGAAGGCGAGCGTACGTGACCGTGTTGGAGGAGTTTTGCCCTCTGTATGTGCCTCAAATGTCGATGATGCCTCTCTGTGCTATCACTCCCATGTCCTTTTTATTTTGTTTGTTCAGTGAATGTTGAATTAGACAAGGGTTTATTCACGCTGTATCTGTACAACTATGGACCATACGTGCAGTCTTCTATTTAAGCTTTGAAATGAGAGAATTAAATGTGGGTTTGAGCAATGGTGTTCCATGTGAATCGCCGCAAGTGGAATTGTCGCACTACAAGTTATCATGACATTAAAGCCTTAATCTACTGCCATTTTAATGTGTTCTGAACTGGTGCATATGATTGATCGGTTTTTGCAATGTCTATTGCCTGCATATCATGACAGCTCTTCCTTGAAGGAGTACCATTTCTATATTTACTTTTTGTGCTTGCAATTTTTATACTTGAATTGCTTCAGTGGTTGTATAAACCGATTGAACATGACTACCCGGCAGCGGCATCGCTGCCGGGTGCGGCAAGCCGCACTTCCTACCTAGTGACAGATATTCCAGTGTGAAATACGTGAAACTTGTTATTTCAAAGTTTTGAAACTAGTTATTTGATACAAGTGAAATATGTGTTTTAAAATGAACAAACTTACTTTTCCAAAATATGCTTTTTTTCTCAGTGAAATCTGTATTTTGAAACGACTAAAACTTGTTTTCTTAATTGTGTGAAATTATTTTCTCTAAATTGAGTGAAATCGGCTATTTCAAATAAGTGAAATCAGTTTATTTAAGATACGTGAACCAAGTGTTTTTGTAATGAGTGAAACCTTTTTTTAACTCATGAAAAATAAATTTCTCAAAGGAGTGAAATGTGCCTTTTCAAATTAGTGAAATACTTTTTTGAAAGAAGTGAAATACATTTTTTCTGAATTAAGTGAAATACGTTTTTTGAATTGAGTGAAACCAATTTTATGAAATAACTGAAATCATTGTTTGAATGATTGAAATCGTTTCTTGAAATGAGTGAAATATAATTTCTGAAACGAGCAAAATCTGTTTTATGAAGTGAGCGAATTTATTTTTTCAATTGAGTGAAATCGGTTTCTTTAAAGAACTGGAATGAGTTATTCAAAACGAGTGAAATCAAATGAGTGAAGTTAGTTTGTAAGTTTCGTATCCAGTTTGTGATTTTTTTTGAAACCATAGATAACACTTATATGAAATAGTGAAACCTTTTAATGTTTTATGAAACTGATTTCACAGATAATTGAAATATATACAAAAAATGTAGTTCAAATATATCCAAAATTGATCTTGTTCTGAAGGTCTTCACATCACGAGTTCAAATATATAAAAAGTTTTAATAATAAACTTTTGGTTCAAAAGATATGAATCGTTAAAAATCTGAGAATGAAAATAAAATGCATGTTCAGTGTATGTGGAGATAGAATATTTTAACATGCATGCAATGATGCAACGTTGTGCTTCGCTTGACACATTCTCTCTCTCCTGACAAAAGTTGAAAAGACATGCAAAGGGCCCACATGTATTCTCTTTGTATTCCATTAACTTGTTCTATACCTCAAATAGCTGCACGAATTCCTAAAATTGCATGGATGGCCGATTCTTCACCGGTACATCCCGCCACCAGTAAAAAAACTTATTCGTAAGGAGTCCCAAGCCCGGTGCGTTGCTTGCCTAGATAGCTGGGCAGAGGCAAAGGAGCCGTGCGGTGCTATGCATGCAGGTTGCTTTTGTTAAGAAAAAAAGCTACGTAACAGATTGTTGCTAACCATCACGAGGGAGATATGGTAGCGTGAGCACGTGGCGAGGATGGCGACATGTGTATAAGGCTCGAAGCAGGAGTCTGGAGCGCGCCGTGACATGATCATGCAAACACAGGGTGTCAAGCAATGCACGGATGTGCGGGCGAAGACGACGCATGGTGGAGCATGGTTGCAGTCGAACAAGGTCGGCTGGGTCGGACTAGACAGTCTGATGGATCGACATGGATGTTGGTCAAAGCAGAAGACGGTGGTGATTTCAGCGACGATGACATAGGAGCGTGATGCTGATGGTGGCCGACTTCTGGGGCGTGGAAACACGCGGTGCAAGCCTGAGGGCTTGTGCAGCTTCAACAAGACTATGACGCAGGGTTGATTCAAGGCAGTGCACATATGAGAGCTTGAAGTCGACGGGGCATGGTGCTAGCATAGCGCAGCTACATGGAGTCATGTTGAAGGTGGAGCTGGAGTCTGATGGATAACTTCACTCTGTGCTGATGGAGGGGCTACGACGTAAATGCATGGAGAGTCGAAGCCTATTTCAGCGGGATAGCGAGAGACACGTGGATCGGACTGGGTACCAGTGGTCTGATGGAGACGTGATACTCGGCATCGGTCGGTGATGATCGGTGATTCTCTGCAGTGGGGGTTGAGTGATGTGGGTTCGCGACCTTGGGAGACTCGACCAGGACAGCAGAGGCTCGACGCGGTGATAGCGGCGAGGCGTGCGGTAAGCACGGGACACAGCGACAGGCCAAGGCATTGATGGTCAGACATGTGGTCAGGCAAATTATGCAGGGGGTGCTGAAGCAGTGTTGACGAGTACCAGATTCAAGTTGGTGACTGGGTCTATCTGAAGGAAATATGCCCTAGAGGCAATAATAAAGTTGTTATTTATATTTCCTTATATCATGATAAATGTTTATTATTCATGCTAGAATTGTATTAACCGGAAACTTAGTACATGTGTGAATACATAGACAAACAGAGTGTCACTAGTATGCCTCTAGTTGACTAGCTCGTTGAATCAAAGATGGTTAAGTTTCCTAGCCATAGACATGAGGGGGGGGGGGGGGGGGGGGGGGGGGGGGGGGGGGGGGGGGGGGGGGGGGGGGGGGGGGGGGGGGGGGGGGGGGGGGGGGGGGGGGGGGGGGGGGGGGGGGGGGGGGGGGGGGGGGGGGGGGGCGTTAGCTTAGCATTGGATCGTTTAGTATATTGCTATTGCTTTCTTCATGACTTATACATGTTCCTATGACTATGAGATTATGCAACTCCCGAATACCGGAGGAACACTTTGTGTGCTACCAAACGTCACAACGTAACTGGGTGATTATAAAGGTGCTCTACGTACATGTGTCTCCGATAGTACTTGTTGAGTTGGCATAGATCAAGATTAGGATGTGTCACTCCGATTGTCGGAGAGATATCTCTGGGCCCTCTCGGTAATACACATCACTATAAGCCTTACAAGCAATGCAACTAACGAGTTAGTTGCGGGATGATGTATTACGGAACGAGTAAAGAGACTTGCCGGTAACGAGATTGAACTAGGTATTGAGATATCGACGATCGAATCTCAGGCAAGTAACATACCGATGACAAAGGGAACAACGTATGTTGTTATGCGGTTTGACCGATAAAGATCTTCGTAGAATATGTAGGAGCCAATATGAGCATCCAGGTTCCGCTATTGGTTATTGACCGGAGACGTGTCTCGGTCATGTCTACATAGTTCTCGAACCCGTAGGGTCCGCACGCTTAACGTTCGGTGACGATCGGTATTATGAGTTTATGTGTTTTGATGTACCGAAGGTAGTTCGGAGTCCCAGATATGATCACGGACATGACGAGGAGTCTCGAAATGGTCGAGACATAAAGTCGATATATTGGAAGCCTATATTTGGACATCGGAATAGTTCCGGGTGAAATCGGGATATTACCGGAGTACCGGGAGGTTACCGGAACCCCCCGGTAAGTGTATGGGCCTTATTGGGCCATAGTGGAGAGAGAGAGAGGAGGCCAGGGCAGGCCGCGCGCCCCCTCCCCTTCTGGTCCGAATTCCCCCCCCCCCCCCCCCCCCCCCCCCCCCCCCCCCCCCCCCCCCCCCCCCCCCCCCCCCCCCCCCCCCCCCCCCCCCCCCCCCCCCCAGTAGGACTCCTCCAGGGCGCGCCATAGAGGGCCGGCCCTCCCCCCTCCTCCACTCCTTTATATACGGGGGAGGGGGGCACCCCATAGACACACAAGTTGATCAGTTGATCTTTTTAGCCGTGTGCGGTGCCCCCCTCCATCATAATCCACCTCGGTCATATCATAGCGGTGCTTAGACGAAGCCCTGCGTCGGTAGCAACATCATCACCGTCATCACGCCGTCGTGCTGACAGAACTCTCCCGCAAAGCTCTGCTGGATCGGAGTTCGTGGGACGTCATCGAGCTGAACGTGTGCTGAACTCGGAGGTGCCGTGCGTTCGGTACTTGGATCGGTCGGATCGTGAAGACGTACGACTACATCATCCGCGTTGTCATGACGCTTCCGCTTTCGGTCTACAAGGGTACGTGGACAACACTCTCCCCTCTCGTTGCTATGCATCACCATGATCTTGCGTGTGCGTAGGAATTTTTTTGAAATTACTACGTTCCTCAACACTATCGGTGCCGGTTGATGGAGGGGAGTTGACCATGGTGAATCTGAGAAAGTGGCGGAGAGTCTGAAATTGTTAAAAGCTGAGAGAGTACATGGCCGTATATTTTGTGGTATTCAGTGCAAATGGCAAAGTGTGGATGACAAGTACAGAATGAGGCGGAGTGCTATAGCTGTGGGACATGTCAGAGACTATCCGGGAAAAGGGTGAGACAACTATGAATTTGACTCGAGATGACTACAAGCAACGGTGAAATTCCTTCAAGTTTCAGACATACGGTCAATAAAAAGCGGTGATATTGAGTTCAGGTAACTCTTATATATATGAGCATCCAATATATGAGTTGTTCAATTTCAGGCAGACAATGATCAGTGTGTGATGCGTTGGACGAATACTCTGAAAGTTAGGAGTACAAACTAGAGTAACAAGGAACTTAATTTTGCTCGGGTGTTGACTGTGAAGAAGACGAGAAGGGATTATAGTTGCAGGTGGAGTCACATGGAGTCTGGGAGTACAGCGGTGCTCATGGCGTATCTCAAGTCCAATGAACATGGAGGTTCGACGCATGGATGAATCCAAGGTGGTGGAGAATATTCGTCAAAGTGGAGTTTGTTAGAGTTGTGTCGAATATTATTGTACAAGGTAGGTTACAGTTGGACTTGAAGTCATACGGTGTGTAGACAGGATATGGAGTCGTGTCCAAGTAGGACACTTGTATCCTAGGCCTCTTATATATAGCGAGGATAGACACACGATGTAACCTATGCCAACATAATAGCACAGGCGCATAGGAAGAGCCGACGGCGTGTGCCGGCGCCCAGGTGGCCGGTGTGTGGTATTGTGACGGTGTCGCGGGGAGGAGCGCCCGTAGTCAGGCCCCGAGGACGTAGCCATGATGGTGAACCTCGTTAATAAATCTCGGTGTCGTGTTTGTGTGATTGCTTGGTGCTCGGATGATCGACGATGGCCTCGGATTAATTCTAACAGGACAGAATTTGCATGATCCGCCAAGGGATGGCATCATTTCCGGACAAATAAACCTGTTCTCAATTTTTTTGTGAGAAAAAACATGTTCTGATTTCTTTATTTTCTGAGACATAAAAACATGTTCTGATCAGCCCGCGCGGTGCGCCCTGAGTCGATTTCTGTTGGCCCATGAAGCAACTGGACAAATCGTTCGGCCCTTGTTTCGGTCTCGCCGTCCCCTAATCCACCGTCGTGCCGCTGTGTTCCGCCCCGCCGCCCCTGGCTCCTCCTCCTCCCTCTGATCTGCTTCCTCCCTCTTCGTCTACCTTGATCAAAAGGAAGGTAAGTACACGCAACCCCTATTTCTCTCTTGATCAAAAGAAACGGGGAGCAGAGCCTGTGTGCCGATCGCTCGGTTCCTTTCTCTCTCAATATATTTTTCCTTGCTGGCGTTTGTATGAGCGTTAGCTCTGTACTCGTTTTGTAGTTTGCGAGGTGCTCCTGTAATAACCAAGATCCTGCTTTTTCTGTTCTTGTTTTCAATCTATTCAGGATATCTGCTACTCCCAGTTGGGAGTTGTCACTCAATCGTGAGCCTCGGCCGGCACGTGCATCAATCCTGATTTTGAAGCTCTAGTTCCGAGTTGTCAATCATGAGCCTCCGCCGCCACGTGCATCTGCTGTTGGAGAACCACAAAAAACGCGCCTATTCGCTTCACCTCCTCAAGCGCGACCATTTGTTCTATCCAACAGAAGAAGAAGCAGCAGCAAAGGCCCGAGCTCTGCGCAGGCTAAGAAAAGTGCCGCCATACTCGTCTTTCGGTACCGTCCCAAAAAGGAAGAAGAAGCAGGCGACCCCCTCGGATCATGAGCTGGAGAGTGTTAAGCTGTCGCCGGCGGTCTTCACCGTGCGGCCATCGCCCTGCCCGAACAACGGCAATGCCCGATTGGATTGTTTCCCTCTCTCTGGAAGCAAGATCTTCTTCACCGACAGCGGGGCACGCACCGCCTTTTTCGACACCGAGGACCGTTGCATGATAACCGCGCCCAACCTCCATTCGCCCAAGCACTGCCACCCCGTCGTCGTCTCTGTCCCCAACCCTGGATCTGAAGGCGAGCAGGACGGCGGCGACCACAGCCTCTACATCATGGACACGCTGCTCGATCCATGCAACGCCTCTCCGTTCGAGGCCCTAATCTACCGCAAGCTCCTCCCATATAGCGCCGTTCAGACATGGCACTGTGACACACTCCCGCTGCCTCCATTCCTCAATGACCGCCCACATCGCCGCCGTGTCTCGATATCATCTTATTCCGTGGTGGGGGACGTCATCTGCGTCTCCGTGGATGGCTCCGGCACCCACTGCTTCGACACGGTGAGCCGGACGTGGAGCCTGGCTGGTGACTGGCAGATGCCCTTCTACGGCAAGGCCGAGTACGTCCCCGAGCTCAAGCTCTGGTTGGGCCTCTCTGCTGCTAACCCTGAGCTCCCGTGTGCGGCTGATCTCTCACCTGTCCTGAGAGGGCATGAGCCGAAGCGGCGCTACGTTTGGGGGGATCCACACCTGCCCAAGGAATGGCTCCCGGCATCCTATGGTTCCAGCAAAATTATCAGTTTCGGCTCTGGTAGATTTTGCATCACCAACTTTCTACGAAGACATGAACAACATTGTGATGGATGGACAAGGCGGTCCGGTTGGCGAGACCATGGTTGTTTTCACTGGTCTGGAAGTGTTGTCTGGCAAAGAAAGTGGCAGTGATATGGGTAAGGACAAGAGCGATGGCAAGGGCAACGGGCTCTGTATGATTAAGCACAAGTCTTGTACAGTTGCTCAGACCGACTTCATCCAGGCCATACTCTGACTGATTACGCGTCTTTGCTCAAAGCTCCATTATAGAAACAAAGCATGGGGCCATACATTGCATTTCCGACTGTTGGTCCATCCCAGAAGCATAAGTATTAAGTAGTACTACGATTCAGTCTTTTTGAATAAGCAGTAGTACAGTTTAGTCTCCCATCCAGGGTTAGTAGAACCGAATCATCACTATAGTGTGCAATCACTTGCATTCCGAACCAACAGTAACTTTTAAACAACAACTTTACATTGCCGAGACGGTAGCTTTGGACAGAATTTACATGCTCTTTTGTCGCACAGTTTATTCAGTCTGTGGATTCAGTTTCGAACGTGTGATTTATGGTGATGAATTTATATATTAACAGTAGTTGCACTGTATGGTCCTTTCCTGATCTGTGCCTCTGTTTCAAGGTCACATGAATATCAAGCTGGCAATCGAATGGGAAATTTAATTGTGGTAAATTGCAGTTCTACACTAGTTATGGGCCCTTTTTGTTTTAGGAACCCGATTACTTATTTATTCAAGGAGTGGCGAGTCACTTAGTAAAAGAAATATACATGCCATACATGGCAGGTATTTTGCAATTTACTTAGTCTTCCAAACTGCAACTACTGAACGGCCTCTTCAGTTTTCTTAGGCTGGTCATAGTGGGAGTAACTTAGCAAGTAACATAGCGCATTTCAAGACAAGTTTGCTTATGTGGCATATAGTTAATGAGGAGAGAGGTGTTTGGAGTAACATAATATGTTACTGTAACATAATGCAACCCAAAGCAAAATGAGTCTATAATGTAATAAATGCAATCATCTATCATACTACTTGTATGTTACTTTGCACTATGAAGATAGTAACAAAGACTAGTGTCATATGCATGACACTAGTCTAAGTTACTCCCCACTATGACTAGCCTTAGCCTCTGAAATCTAAAGTACGCATCCCTGATTCCATGCAGCCTGGCAGACACCTCCTGCATTTTGATGCGTTCACTTGGAGACGACTTGGTGCAGCAAAGCCCAACATTCAGCACTGAGATCAAACACTGTGATCCAATGTCCTCGGCCATTGGAGCTTCCTGGCAGAGGTCCAGGTCTTGTACCAGCTCTGGATCAATAATCTGCAACATCTTGTCAGGTAAGTTAATCTCCACGAACTTCATGATGCTCAATCCATCCTTGAACATGTCATCAGTTGGCCTCCTTCGGGTGAATATTTCAAGGAGAACAACCCCGAAGCTGTAAACATCGGCGGCGGCTGAAACTTGACCACCCCCTGCAAATTCTGTATATACCACATGTAGCAAGAGCTTAGTTCAAATTCACATGTTCAAGCAATCAGGCTAAGGAAGAAAAAAAAAAAACAGAATCTAAAACTGGACAATATATACCTGGAGCAACATATCCTATTGTTCCCTTTATCACAACCGAAGAAGTCGAAGTTGAGTCACCAAATGATGAGGATGCAGGATGGACATGCAACCGTGCAAGTCCAAAATCTCCCACGCGAGCTACCATATCATTATCCAGAAGAATGTTACTAGGTTTCAGATCACAATGAACAATGCTTCCTCGGTGGTTGTGGTGCAGGTACGCCACTGCATCTGATACATCCACCACAATGTTTAGCCGTTGAGCCAGTGAAATATAGTTCAAACCTGAAGTGCCTTCATCACCCCGAGCCGAGTGTAGCAATTTATGCAAGTCCCCTCGTGGCATGAACTCATACACCAGTGCTTTAAAATCATTTCCTCTAGAATCAGTGCTGGAGCATGCAGTTAGGATAGGGACTAGATTGCGATGTCGCACATTCCTTAAAGCATTACATTCAACAATGAAGCTCTTCCCTGCTCCTCTTGTCTCTAGGCTGAAGACTTTCACAGCAACAACACTTCTATCTGGAAATAGTCTTCCTTGATATACAGAGCTATAGCTGCCTCTACCGATCAAAGTTGATGGTGAGAACCCTTCAGTTGCTTTCAGAAGATCACTATAAGAAATTCTAGGGAAGTTTGGACCAAATGACTGGACAGGGATACATTTTCTCTTCCGTCTTCCACTACAGAACAATAGAGCATAAATGGCCGCAACGACTAACACGATTGCTGCTGGAATCACTAGCTTCACCACAATAGATTGCTTCTTCTTATCTGAATCTAAAGACACAAAAGGACATGCGCGTAGGTGTAACTCCGGTGCACCACCACAAAGCCCCTGGTTTCCATGGATCCTCACAGCAGTTGCATTCTTGAAGATTCCTTTTGCTGGGGCCTCACCCTCAAGATGGTTGAATGACAAATCTATTTGCTGAAGAAGCTGAAGATCCCCAAAAGACGCCGGTATCGATCCACTTAAGCTATTGTATGACAAGTTCAGTACTGTTAGGACACTCAGTTCACTAAATGAAGTGGGGATATTTCCACTAAAACTGTTCATGTCCAGTTCAACTTGTTCCAAACTTCTACAGTTACCCAGTGTGTGCGGAATATCCCCAGATAGTTTATTGGATGAAACGTGTAAATACGTAAGTTGTTTGGCGTTGCCAATGTTGCTAGGAAGTTCTCCATCAAGGTTGTTGAAAGATAAGTCAATTTCAAATATTGTTGGTATTCTGAAGATCTCCATTGGTACTTTGCCAATAAAACCATTTTTATGAATGCTTAAATATTGAAGCATTTGCAGGCGTCCTAAGCTTGGGGGTATGTGACCACTAAGCTTATTAGAATGTAGATATAGAGTCCCTAGTCGAGACAAATTTGACAGTGACATTGGAATAAATCCCGTAAACATGTTGTCATCTAACCGTATTACCTGCAAATTCCTGAGATTCCCTAGCCATTCCGGAACTGCCCCAGTAAATTGGTTGCTGCTCAATCCCAAGCGAAACAGCTTGGGAAAGTTTTCTATGCCACGAGGAAAACTCCCTGACAATTTATTTCCTCCCAAGTAGAGTACTTCGAGGTGAACAGAAAGGTTGCCTAATGAAGCTGGTACGTGTCTTTCTAACCTGTTTCCATACATCGCGAAACTTCGTAGCTCAGTGCAATTTGCTAGGCCATACATAAACTCCCAATCTTTACTGGCGTGTGCTTCGAGTTTATTGAGCTCTAGATTCAGAGCAGATAGTTTGGTTAGTTTGCCAATAGAGCCTGGCACAACTCCGGTCAAATTATTGGCTGATATATCGACACCGTATAGCTTGGAAGCATTTGTCAATGAAACAGGGATATTCCCTTGAAAGAAGTTATGGCTTAAATATAGTTCCTGGAGATTTGGTAGATGGTTACCGAGATTGGAAGGCAGCTCTCCGCTGAAACTGTTATAAGCAAGGCCGAGACCAACGAGAGTAGAAAGATTCAAGATGGCCTGTGGAAATCGACCTGCCAACCGATTGGCTGCGACGAACAAGTACTGCAGACCATCTAACTTTGCAAACTCATCCGGTATGTCACCCTCGATCTTGTTGTAAATGATCCTGAAATCTTTAAGCATTGTGAGATTGGCAAGAGAAACAGGGATGGTTCCAGTAAGATTATTAGCAAAAAGGCTAATGTACTGAAGGTTAGGAGGCCAATCCGCAGGAATTTTCCCAGCTAGACTATTGCCATTGAGCAGTATATCCTCAAGACCGGAACAATTCGCAAAACTCGGTATGCCTCCTTGCAGTGTGTTATTACTGAGGTAGAGATACCGGAGGCGAGGAAGATGACCAAGGGAAGGAGGAATCTCTGCGGTGAAGCGGTTGTCCGACAGGCCAAGATATTTCAGGAATGTTAGGTTCCCGAGCGAAGGAGAGATTTGCCCGACCAGACCTTGGTTCCGAAGGTCAAGCAAAGTGACTCGACGTGGATTCTTCATCCTGCAGCGAACACCTTCCCAATCACAGAAGTCGGTGCTGTCGTTCCACGACGCAAAGGCTTGATGGGGATCATGACTGATTGAATTCTTGAACTCAAGCAGTGACAGCATGTCTGTCTCGCTTCCATACAAGGAGCTGCAGGTGGTAACGTGTGCGCAGCCAAAAGTGAGAAGAATCATGACCAGCAACCGAATCACTGCAGTAACCATCATTTCTTGCCTTGCCTGCTTCCACCATTATGTGCAGATTAAAAGGAGAAAATTGATTAGAACGAAGAGAACTAGTACTAAGATAGAAGTTAAGAAAGGTAAGTTTGGATGGTCAATATATTCTTAATGATAGCTAAGATCGATGTATGTTCTGCGAAGCAGCTGGGACAGATGTATAGTTCTGATCACCCTTGTGTAGAATGCACGTTTGTAATCGTAGTAAAGCTAAATAACTTTACTTGCATCGAATGAAATCAGCGGAAGTGTTAAAACAGATGCAAATATTGATCTGTCATGTGCTGAAGTACGTACCGGATACTGTTCTCTGCTACTTGATCTTCTCCTTGCTGAAGAATTTTGCTTTCCCTGATCGGAGATCAATCAACTGTCCCTTGATTTATAGATAGACGTCTTCAGCTCTAATAGGCTGCTTTCCATGGCATTCAACCGGCCGGGGAACATTTTCAAACTAGTACTAGTAAAACAGGACCGCTTTAAGCGAGAGCGATTTTTTTTGCACCTCGACGCGCTGTGTCTGGGGTGGGTGGCGTAAAAAAGAGAAGCAAAGGCATACGTACTAGACTACTACTAGTTCATGCGTTTTGGAACGAGAACCTGCGTGCAAAACGTTTTCAAGAGAAGCCATTTGAAAGTCTGAAACAAAAGCTATGGGAGTCATGCAGTTTTCTTATTTTGCAAACTGATACATGTGTTTGCACTTTGCAACGATGCACAAAGCATCCCACTAGTTCAGTACAACCTACGATAATGCGCCTGAACGACTTATTTTAGAACCCTCGTCATTTTATAAGCATCCACTGTTAATGCTGCTCCCACCGTTGATTGAGACCAACGAAAGCTAGAGTCATTTTATAATTAACCACTCATTCCTATGGTAATGCGCCTCGCCAAGCATTGCAACTACTCGTTAACACGTTTAACTTTCTACCGAACCGCCAACGTTAGGTAGACGATCGATGCGGTGCATACATATTATTTTAGCAAGGGCAAGGATTGAAAGATATCATATCCCTTGAAGGGGTACCTGCTCGTTCAGGGTCCAGGTTCAAGCCAAGAGTAAATTGAAGGTGCACTCGCTAGCACTACTTCAGACCGATCATTACCTTATAATAATAACTACTACTCCGAATATTGTCTTTGGAAAAATTCGAATTACATCAATTTTCATATTTTCTATGTTTCAAAAAATTCTGAAAAAAACACAGATATACATGAAGGCATAACACACATGTGTGTAAATTTTCAGAGCAAAATAGTTGAAATGAGGGCTGTGCAAAAAAGACAAATCTGAGCCTTTTTAACACAGGATACTATTCATCCTCCCAGGTCATGAATTTGTCTTTTTTGTACCGATCGCATTTTAATGTTTTTCATCCTGAAATTTTACACACATACACATAACATCCTTATTTACTTGCACAATTTTTCTCAGATTTTTTTGAAATAAAAAACTTTGAATTTTGATTTGTTTTCAAAAAAAGCCTCCATGGAGGCCGAGAGCCAAATGTCCGTTCTCGATCTCCTACTACTCCCTTGGGAGTACTTCATTATGCCTTTGTATTTATCAATCCACCAACTTGCAATCGGTTCAAAGTGATCTCCCAGATAAACATAAATAAATTGACAAATCGTAGCCCAAATCAAAGCCACACAGTCTGATAGGAAAACACATGCATCTTCAGCATAGAGAAGGCAAGAAAGATCATCTAGGCACTGACCCATAATGAAGCTATCCCTAATTAGGATCTATTCCGCCCTGCCCCCGTGTCGTCCCCGCTAGGGCGACTCGGGAGGCGCCCAAACCATAGCCGCCGGGGGCACGCACTCCCGCCTCCCCTCCCTCCGTCACCATTGGGGGACGCCGCCGGGCTACACCCGGGGGCCGATGGCGGTTGCGGGGGACACCCTCTCTCCCGCGTCTCAGGGGTGGTGCGGGGCCCCTACACGTGTGGAGGCGCAGCTGATCCAGCGAAGTGGCGGCGATGGCTGCGGCGACGGCGGCGGTGGCCGGCCCTGCCTCGGGCGACGATGGTTGCAGGCGCGTCGGGCAGCCTGGTCACGGGCGGCGGCGCTATGCGGTCGGTAGCAGCGGCGTGCCATCTGGCTTCGGATCGGCGGCGGCGTGGAGGGCCTAGTGGACTGCTCGGTGGCACCTCCGGCCAGATCTGTTCTGGCTGGTGCAGCCGGCGGTGGTGGTCATCTCTTCCGTCGGAGGTGGTCGGCCTGAGGCTGGGTGGTCGGATCTCTAGATCCGTCATCTAGTCCCGGCTGCGAGTCGGGGAGACATAGTTGCCGATGAAAACCGAGCCGACGACATGCGGTGGTAGCGTTCTGCGCCATTACCTTGATGAAGGCATCGTCATGTAACTACTGTCGACCCACTCGTGATGCTCCATGGGAAACCCTAGGATTTGGTCTTCCAGATCGGACGATGGCGGCACTATGGTGTCGTTTCTCTCTTGGGAGCATCGTTTGTGGAGCAGCGCTGGAAGACACAGGCAGGAGGTGGAGCGGCTTCGTCTTGAACGTAACTTCCGTGGAGATGTCAAGTCATGCCTGGCCAGCAGGTGCTACGCTGTGTCATGCTTGTTCGGCAGGTGCTACTCACGACAGTTCTTCCAGAGTCTCCGCGTCGGGATGGACGAGCGTAGGGCGGTGGCGTCGTTGGGCGCCGTGGTGGCATCGTTGGGCGCCGTGGTGGCATCGACGGATGGCCGGACTAGCAAGGATGATGCGGATCTCTCTCCTGAAGATGCGATAGCGGTTCGATGATGATGGCGGCTTCTAAAACATGTGCATGTGGTGTACACTTTAGGTCTGCTGCACCGGTTGTTGGTTCAACATGTTATATGGATGGATCAGCAACGGCATCGGTTATAGATATGGGGAGTGAGAGCACTCCACATTATCAAGTTTGTAGGTGTGAGTGGTGGCTTCGGGTGGCTTGATGTATGTTCTTGTCAGACCTTAGTGGAATAATTAATAAAGATGGTTGTATGCATCGATTGATGCAGAGGCCGGGGGTTTAACCTCCTTTTCTAAAAAAAATCAGGATCTTATCATGAGTGACTAAACAAGGAAAAACCTGACCAATAGGGTTGCACAGATGATTTCAGTAAGGACTGCCCAAGTGAGATGCGCCCAGCTCTGCATGAAGGATTGGATGGAGTAAGTTCCTCAAGAAGTAGAATGCCAAGGGAGAGGAACCCTTGTCATCATAAAAGGCTATAGGTTCAGCAATAAAATGTTAATATATTTAATATTTAGTTCACAAAAATAAGAAGTGTCGATTGTTCCTACAACCAACTTAATGTCAACAAAATACATGAAAACATATGCAACATAAACACCTATGAAACTGGTTACTCTACCGAAAAAGGGTTTCCCCCCGCTTTGTATTCCAAAGCAAACCACCATTGTACACATCGCAATGCTGGGGCGAGCAGCACATCAAGCCCAAAGAAAAAGAAAAAGAAATAAATGCCAACAACGGCAGCTCGACAAAGCGTGGCAGACCCGCAACCGCTGCGCCCTCCGGATACAAACCACCATAGCCCGAGGCTCCGATCTACCGCGAACTAAGCAGCACCTCCAAGAAGGGATGCGACGCCGACGACGCTGCTGCCCGGACAAGACCTAGGGTTTCCCCCAGTACGCGGAGGGAGGTGGGGGATAGCTACTCCCGACACCCTCCAAGAAGGGATAGTGGCACCCGCCGGTGTCACCGCATCGGAGCCGGACGAACCGGCAAGGATTTCTCCCGCACGCCAAACCCCACCGGCCAATCGGAGCCGACCAGCCAAACCACAGCCCAACCATGCGCCATCACGGTTGCGCCGCCACCAACGCCGTCTCGCTGCGAGCACCACCACGAGGCCAAGAAGACCAGAGAGAAGATCCAAGCGACGGGAGCAGCAGCACCGAGGCCGAGCGGGAGGGAACCACCTCCACCGCCGTCGTGCGGGAGGCTCGCGCCTCCGGCACCGTCGCGGTAGCCGTCCGGACACGGCAGCGGGGCATACCAGGCCACCCCTGGCCCGGCCAGGCCCGAAATGGGCCCGCTAAGCCCCGCCGGCCACGCTGCAGCAGGCTGGCGTCGACGCCACCAGCCCCCGCCGATCATCGCCGCTCACCACCGCCTCCTGATGGCCACGCCTGTCGCCGGCCCGCCCAGGCCCAGATGGGGCCCGAAGGGCCCAGATCTGGGCCGGGCGGGCGCCGCCACGCAGCCCCGCCGCCAACGGCGCCGCCGCCGCCCAGAACTCGCCCCCGCCGCCGCACAGGAAACCCCGCCGCCGCACAGGACCGCCGCCGCCTGAAGACACCGCCCGGAGCGCTCCGTCCCGCGCCGGAGAAACCCTAGACGGGTAAGGGCCGGGGGGCCGCCGCCGCCAACGTCGCCGGGGCCAGACCCGCGGCGGGCGCCGGCGACGGCGGCAGGGAGGAGGAGGAGAGAGGGGGAGGGCTTGCGGGGAAGGAGGGGAGGCGCGGCCGGCCGCCCGCGGGGGCGGCGCGGTCGCGGTCGAGAGGGGTGGGGGTGGTCAACTGTATCAAAGTAGTGCTAGAGGAAATGCCACCAACTGGTTACTCTAGAAAGAGACGTCCCATTCGAGTCAAATTTGGAAGGGGCAAAACGGAACAAAATGTCTAAACAAATGGTAATCTAAGAACATTTTTTAAATATCATGCATATTGTGAGGGCAAAAAAAAAACCATTCATGTGAGTAGTGGCGTCACCTTTTTTTTCCACTTCATTTGCAGCCGTGTTTCACAGCATGTAGTTGCAAATAAGATTTATTTTACTTCAGTGTTCTTATTTCTTTTTTCAAAAATTTCAAATTCTGCATTGTTTTCCCATGGGTCAGATTACCGTGACTACATGTACATTACCTTATGCATGGAGCGGAGTCAGCACTCCCACTAAAAGTCTTCCTCCTGTCTTTTTCAGCATCAAGAAAAACCAATCAATCCCAATACAGCACAACAGTTTACTTGTCGCGCAGAAGCACTGTTCACCATCCGGCACATCACTTGCTCTCTTTCATATGAGCCTCCCTCATTAGCCAAATACGACAAATGAATAACTGAAGTAGTACCAAAAAAGGAATAACTTAAGTAAACAGCACAACAGCAAGATCATGATAATAATACCACGCTAACTCGAAATAAGAACCACATGTCCGGAATATCTTAAACGCCACAAGGCGGCAAACATCTAAAACCTGTCACAGTAGGCAATATAGTTCAGCAAAATAACCAACCAATGACACAAGCTGTTTGACTAAACATAAGCTAACGACAGGCATCGAAGAGCTCCCGTCCATCAAAAGATCTGTCAAGATCAGAGCCCAGGCATATGAATTTAAGTAGACGCCGAAGTGCCTGGAGGCGGGCCCCTCCTAGCAGTGTGTTCATCTTGGGGAATACCAGATGCCGCAGCGACTACCTTTGCGCCGATATCCTTAGCTAACTTTTTCCTCATAAAAGCAAAGAACTTTTTGAAGCGCTCATAGAGAGCACCACTAGCATACTTCTTTAGTGCCATGTACCCTGGAAGTTGATGATGTCCCATCACAGACTGAGTGAACGCAAAGGTTATCGGTGCAAAATCTTCAGCACAGGTTATAGCAGCAGCGACCTCAAGTTTTTCTTCTTCACTTAAAGGCTTCAAGTTTAAGGCTTTGGCATTGCGTGATACTTCCAAGGGTTTGCTTGAATCTTCCCTGCCATTGCACTAACTATTGCATCGTTGAATTTACGCATATCCTGTATGGATTTCCAGCAGTCCAGAGTCTTCATCTCTTTTACAACAGCATGAGTGGTAGTGATCAGGGCTTTACCAGCAGGAGCTGCTTTGGTTTGGAGAGCGAAAACTTCCGGTATCGCATCACGCCCGACTTTTCTCTGAAGGACCTTCATAGGCATCTCCACACCAATCCATTGCAGAGCAGGACCATAGAGGTCTTTACCTGTCAAGTAAGATAGAGCAGGACCAACCGATGAAGAATCAGCAAACTTCCTTGCTTTGCCTTCATATTTAGCTGCATTGTCAGAATTCCATGACCATGTGCTACCAACCGTTCGGAACGCTAACTCATGGAGAAATGGCAGGAAGCAGACAAGCTTCCAAGTATCAGAAAGGTATTTCTCAATGGCTCCCAGATCGTTGGCATAAATCTCAGCTGAGTTCTTCGGAGGCGAACAAAGCCTTGAGTATTTCTGTCCATGGTACCAACCAGCAGAAAATGCCTGAGCTCGTAGAACCGCCCACTTAATTTGCCTGTCCCCTGCAATGCCAAGCTGCAGCGCCTGCGCTTTAGCCAGGGCGTACACCTGAGAAAGTAGCTTCCGATCAGGTTTCCAAAATGCAGACCCTCGGCAAATGCTATCAACTGCACATGGCTCAAATTGTATAGTGTCTGGCATTAGGAAGTACTCTGCTTTCTTCAATGAACCTAGAGCTAGGCTCTCAGCATCGTAACATGGGGCGCCATTTATTTCTTCCAAAATCTCCATTGCCTCTAGGAATTCCTCAGTCTGGCACTCCTCAGGGATAGGTGAATCTTCTGTGACCCTAATACCATCATCAGTTATAAATCCTTGATATAATTCAGGGTGCCTTGTCCTGTAAATTTCTTCAATGTCCAACTTGGGCCTTTTAGCAATCCTTTGCTGGACCAAACTTGAAGGACCAGAAGTTTGTACTTGATCTCGGAGGATAGGATTCTCTGTCAAGCCTTTATGATTTTTTCTTGGCTCACCGTTGTCATGGCTTTGATCATTGTTTTCGTTTGTTGGTGTGCTGCCAGGTACATATGGATCAGCCGCCTTTAACTGCGCTTGTGCATCATCTGCGAAATATGCCTTGTGGTATTTCTTCATGTATTCAAGCGCCGGTGGTGGTATAGGGTACCCATGAGCATTAGCACTAAGCAGCCTTCTGACACAAACTTTTCTTGTCTTGGTAAGATACTCAAGTCCTGCATTGTTCTCAAGAATTGTGGATAGCTCGGGTGCATTGATGTACACAGGAACAATAATGCTTGACATCCTGACAAAAATAAATAATCTGGGTTGTCACTGAATATTGAAACAGTAGCCACGTAACACACATATGTACAATATTGTCTTATATAAGCGCGGGAACTGCTATTTGTTTCATTGAAGAAAGGTGCAAGATCGACCACCAAAAACATTATTCATCGACCCATATTAATGGGAAAAATACAATAATAAAGGATTTGATTATTTTTTGGTTACCCAACACCCAATCTCACTTGTTGGAATGTAAATACAACCTCTGCACCTGCAATTTCCAGAGCTAAATAAAACTCATCACTTTATCTTTTTTTTGTTTGGTGAGAAATGCTAGTGAAGGTAGCAGATTATTTCCCTTTACCTAAAATCCATGAAACAAAACCAGTATACTATATTTGGATGATTGAGGACTTTTGGCTTCCAGGCACAACTAATTTTTTTTGAAAAACAAATTCTGAAACTTTCAGAAAGAAATATGTGGGTGATCACCCGAATGGTACTTGCATCCAAGTTGTGACCTATGCACAAACAACAAACTTTGTGCCAAAATGTTTGCTATTTTAACTACTGAAACTTTTTTCACATGAAAAGAGAATCAGACATTCCAGCAACTATTGAAGCACAACTGTTGTGTGCCAATGAACTGAATGGAATTCATAGACTATTCATTAATCAAGTGTTTTTTATTGCTCATTCCTGAAACATTATACTTTAAAGAAGGAAACTGACCCAATGATCTGATTCTCTAGCTTCCCCGGTGTGCAAGTATTACTCCACTCCATCATGTACCTGTGTGCTTTTTCCTCAAACTTTTATTTCTCGAACGTGCACCCAGATGTGTGTTGTTTTGTGTTAGCAGAAAATGTCAACATGATGCAAACCATACAGCTCAAAAGCTATGCATCCGAATTTTCTTATTAAACATGCACCTGCCAAAATTGGTGGAAAATATGGTCCGGCTTCTAGAAGAAAATTTTGGACATGAAACTAGTAGTATATCAATTATAGTGCTTACAGAAGTACGGCGAAAATACATGTCCAATCTTTCATTTGTACAGTACAGTTCACAACCAGCACGGTGCTCACGGCTTCATCTCGGTGGCCTTCAAACATGTTCGTCGGCAATTAAATGTAGCTGTCCATGTTCTACCTAAATCTTGTATGAACTCTAGTAGTCTATTGTTTCTTAGTGTGTCCCGGACTGTATCCGGGGAACACATATGTACATTGTTGCTTAATCAATAAAGTGCCGACGTTCTCCGAAGAACAAAAACGATGCAGTTCCAGGTACCTACCAAGTTTGTAGATCTATGTATTTTTAAGAAGAAAACTTTCTCTGACAGAAAAAAATCCAGAGTGAATTTTGAAATGGACTGTGGACAGGTTTAATTTCACTTCGCCCTCCCTTTTCGTTGCGCCAATCTCGAATCAAAATTGGGCGGCGGCAGTAACCTTCTCGAGATGAACGCTCGACTATGTGGTTTAATTGGGAACTCGGGAAGAAGAACCAATTTCACAAACAAAATAAGCACAAAACTGAAACCAAACTGCCAAAGCAACGACGCCATGCAGTTAGCCGCGACCGGTGCCTCTGAAGCGCATGACAGCAAGGTCAAAGTCGAGGGATCGATGGAAGAAACGAGGGACTCTAGTTAAGATTCTGGAGAAATAATTGAAACCAAGTAAAATTAAATCAAGAAAAAAAGATAGATGAGCGTACGCCATCGATCCTCCTCACCTTTCCGAGACGGCGGCGCGGATCGACCGATGTCGGAATTTCCTGCTCCTCCGATCCGTGACCACCAATGCAGAACACCATCGGCCTCCTGCACCCTCGACTGGTACAGGAGAAGGAGAGTCGTCCACCCTCTGCTACTTCCCGGGGACTGGGAGGAGTGTGTGAAAGGTGGATTGAGATAGAACGTATTGAAGAAGCCGAAGGGACATGAGACTAAAATTGAAGTGAACCGGCAGGAGACTTGTCACCTCCCTCTAGACGGATGCGTGTCACCCTCTCACTCCGCAGCTTCAGCCGTAAACCCTCTCGCCTGCTGGGTTTTTTGAACAGCCCCGTCACGTACACGAGCATACACAAGTACGTATACCCTATAAACATCTCCAAAAGACTGAGCCGATATAGCATCTTGAGATTTTACGAAGTCATTACCCTCGCCTATCGGATAGATGTCAGGTCGTGCCACGCCTCTCACCTTTGTAAAATAGGGTCTAGTTTTCATATATTGTACTTGTACACGTATATGGATACATATGTAATTGTAATCTGATCATCTATATATTGAGACGTGAGGTGAATGTCAACCCCCACGCAAAAACCTAAACCTACCTGTTTCAACTTGGTATCAGACGCCTCCCGGGCCGTCGCGAGAACCTCCGCGCCGCCGCGAGAACCTCCGCGCCGCCGCCCCGATCCCTTCACCGCCGCCGCCGCGCGCAGCCTCTTTCCGCGCCGCCGCCGCGAGTACCACTGTCCGTCGCTGCGTGCCGCTCTCCTCCACGCCGCCGCGATGTCGTCCGCTGCCTTGTCGCTCTCCAACTCCGTCGGCGCCATCACCTCGCCCGCGGCCGCCTCGGTTCCCGCCGCGCTCGCCGTTCCAGCAATCTCCGTCCGCCTCGGCCGCAACAACTTCATGCTGTGTGTGTGCGGGGGGGAGGGGCATTGCCGGCACCGTTCTCGCCGGTGCCAACCTCCATGGCTATTTTGATGGCACCACGGTGGCACCGAACAAAACCATCGCTGTGGGCACTGGCGATGCCGCGACGACCGCCGCCAACCCAGCATACCACAAGTGGTGGACTCAGGATCAGAAGGTCAAGGGCCTTCTCCTCACCTCCATGGATGAGGATATTGCATGCCAGCTCATTGGTTGCGAGTCGGCGCAGGCGGTATGGACGGCCGTCGGTGCCATGCATGTGTGACCGGATAGCTCGAGAGTGGGATTTGCTCCTCCGACGATGGAGAGATATTCTTAGGGCCATATTTTTGTGACAGCATCAATTATCGTCTGACCAAACACACATGACTTTGTCACAGGGATGCCGGAACACAATAACGAGAAAGAAGAACAAAACCGGTAACGAGGATTTCGGTGTAGTGAGGATGGTGATGACTCAGGGGGATGCCGATGCATCTCGGGTTTTGTGAAGTATCGTGAAGCAAAGAAAACATCACATGATAACCAAAGGTTCACTCGATATCATTCGCGTACTCACAGGGACCAATATGGACGTCCACGGTCCTGCTGTCGGTCATTGAACGAACGGTTCCGTCCATGTCTGTGAGTTACCGAACCTACGAGGTCACAAGCTTAAGGCAATCACGATCTGCTGAGTGTTAGTAGAACGGGAGTCATGAGAATATATTTTTGAAATTATTTCATGAATATTCGGAATAATTTCGAGAGGATCCGGAAGCATTTCGGGTCACCGGAAGGGTTTCGGTGAGTATCGGGTAATACCGGGTATCCCCCCCCCCCCCCCCCCCCCCCCCCCCCCCCCCCCCCCCCCCCCCCCCCCCCCCCCCCCCCCCCCCCCCCCCCCCCCCCCCCCCCCCCCCCCCCCCCCCCTTCTGGTGACCCGATAAGTACCCCGAAATACTTCCGGTGTCCGAATACCATCGGTAGTTTGGGCCAAAAAGGCCCAAGTGGGAAAGTGCCTCCCTTCCCTAAGGAAGGGGGCCGAATTGGAGTGGGGGAGGAGTCCAACTCCTCCTCCCTTGGCCGAACAAAGAGGGGGGGGGGGGGCCCCCCCCCCCCCGGGGGGGCTTCCCCTCCCCTTGTGGCGCCCCTCCTCTCCCCTCCAACCTATCTCCCCTAATAATAAAGCAGCTATTGCTTCTGGTGGTATGTCATGTAATTTGCCCATAAAGTTGCTAAATATTACCCACCAATGCCACCTATAAGTAGGAAAAACGATTCAGTTTTTTTTCACAAGTCACGGCATGGTCTCTCGTTTATCTACTAGGATGTCTCAAAAGTAGCAGAAGGACTCAGGTAGTACATTGGTTGGAGCGTTGATCTTCCACCCGGGGGACGCGGGTTCGAGCCCCTGCTCTCTCATCTTTTCTCCCCTTTTCCTGTTTAATCTTTCTTTTTTTCATCATTTTCCCCCTTTTCCTGTTTAATCTTTCTTTTTTTTTGACAGATTAAAATGGTTTTCAAAATATTTATCTTTCAAACACCAACTCAAAAGTATAATATGTTATATATGAAAACAAACTGAGAAAAATGTGTATAAATTTTAAATATACATACATACTATCTGAAAAATGTTGGGAATCGTCGCATGGAAAACAAAAAAAATTCACGCACACGCAATGATCTATCCATGGAGATGCATAACAACGAGGGGGAGAGTGTGTCTACATACCCTTGTAGACCGTAAGCGGAAGCGTTTCACAACGCGGGTGATGTACTCGAACTTCTTCGCGCTTCAACCGATCAAGTACCGAACGCACGGCACCTCCGCGTTCTGCACACGTTCAGCTCGGTGACGTCTTTCACCTTCTTGATCCAGCAGGACGTCGAGGTAGTAGATGAGTTCCGTCAGCACGACGGTGTGGTGACGGTAATGGTGAAGTGATCTCCGCAGGGCTTCGCCTAAGCACTACGAAAATATGACCGGAGGTGTAAACGGTGGAGGGGGGCGCCGCACACGGCTAACAATTGATCTCAGGTGTGCTAGGCGCCCCCCTCTCACATATATATAGGTGGGAGGGGGAGGGGAGAGGTCAGGGCGCGCCCTAGGGCTGGCCGCCGGCCCCCTAGGGGTCCTGCCTTGCCCTGCGCCTAGGGCTGGGCCTAAAAACCGAGAACCGAAGACCGAAGCCGAAAAAACCGAGGACCGAAGGTTCAGTAGTTGTCTCGGTTAGCGAACGTGAGAAACCGATATTACATCGGTGAATTCGGTCGTTGGATGTTGTTGACCGAATCTCCCGAACTAACCGAAATAGTAGTACTGTATTAAGGCCATACTAATTAAGCCCAATAGTCCATCTACGTTAACACGTAACGAAGCGCTTCAGGCTAAAAAACTAGACAATGGGCCTTTTCCTCAGCCACACACGTAGCCCCCGCATATTATCCTGGATCCGCTAGAGGCTTCGCCTTCCTCCACGCACCTACAGGCAAACTCCACGCAGCGCCGCCACCTCTATTTTCCCGACCTCGCGCAAACCAGCAGCGGCCGGCTGCGTGCGTGCACCCATGCGTCCTGCGTGGTGGCTGCCGGCGGTGCCCATGGCTCCCTCGCGATAGGTGATGGCCGAGGACATCCATCGCTCCCACGCGGTCATGGGTTCACGACCAACACTCCTTCATGGCCGGCTGCCCGCCTCCGATGATGCATCAGCCGCTGTATGATACGGATGGTTCGATTAATTCTTGTTCTCATCTCCCTATTTTCTTGGCCATGATTCCTGATTTATTCATCCCAATGAAAATATTGGGTCCCTTCGGTAATAACCGAGGACCGAACCGAATTATAGGTTGACCGAAGTCTCGGTCATTGATTTTTCTGAAGACCGATCGGTCAGGAAAAACAGGAAACCGAATTTCAGTATAAACCGAGGTACCGAACCGAATTTTTATGTCTAGCCGAACGCCCAGGCCCACATGCGCCCCTTGCCATTTTCCCCCAAGGGGAAGGAAAGAGGGGGGGGGGGGGGGCCCCCCCCCCCCCCCCCCCGAGGAAGTGGGAATCCTAATCCACACTTTCCTTTCCTTCTCGTCCTTAGGCCGGCCCATATGGGGGGCGCACCAGCCCCTTGTGGCTGGTGCGTTTTTCCTCTTGGCCCATAAGGGCTGGTGCGTTTTTCCTCTTGGCCCATAAGGCCCATATCTTTTGCCGGGATGCCCGAAACCCCTTCTGGTGACCCGATAAGTACCCCGAAATACTTCCGGTGTCCGAATACCATCGTCTTATATATCAATCTTTAACTCTTGATCATTTCGAGACTCCTCGTCATGTCCGCGATCTCATCCGGGACTCCGAACAACATCCGGTCACCAAATCACATAACTCGTATAATACTATATCGGCATCGAACGTTAAGCGTGTGGACCCTACGGGTTCGAGAACTATGTAGACATGACCGAGACACCTATCCGGTCAATAACCAATAGCGGAACCTGGATGCCCATATTGGCTCCTACATATTCTATGAAGATCTTTATCGGTCGAACCATTATGACAACATACGTAATTCCCTTTGTCCATCGGTATGTTACTTTTCCGAGATTCGATCGTCGGTATCTCCATACCTAGTTCAATCTTGTTACCGGCAAGTCTCTTTTATGCAATCCATAAATTCTATATCATTTCCAATAAGCAATATGTCATCCACATATAAAATCAGAAATGCTACAGAGCTCCCACTCACTTTCTTGTAAATACAGGCTTCACCGTAAGTCTGTATAAAACCATATGCTTTGATCACCTCATCAAAGCGTATATTCCAACTCCGAGATGCTTGCACCAGTCCATAGATGGATCGCTGAAGTTTGCACACTTTGTTAGCACATTTAGGATCGACAACACCTTCTGGTTGCATCATATACAACTCTTCCATTATGGAATGCAGTTTTGACGTCTATTTGCCATATTTCATATTTATAAAATGTGGCAATTGCTAACATGATTCGGACAGACTTAAGCATCGCTACGGGTGAGAAAGTCTCATCATAGCCAACTCCTTGAACTTGTCGAAACCCTTTTGCGACAAGTTGAGCTTTATAGACAGTGATATTACCATCAGTGTATGTCTTCCTCTTGAAGATCCATTTATTTTGAATGGCCTGCCGATCATCAGGCAAGTCCACCAAAGTCCACACTTTGTTCTCATACATGGATCCTATCTCAGATTTCATGGCCTCAAGCCATCTGTCGGAATCTGGGCTCATCATAGGTTCTTCATAGTTCATAGGTTCGCCTTGGTCTAGTAACATGACTTCCAGGACGGGATTACCGTACCACTCTGGTGCGGATCGTGCTCTGGTCGACCTACGAAGTTCAGTAGTAACTTGATCTGAAGTTTCATGATCATCATCATTAGCTTCCTCTCTAGTTGGTGTAGGCATCACGGGAACATTTTTCTCTGATGTACTACTTTCCAATTCGAGAGAAGGTACAACTACCTCATCAAGTTTTACTTTCCTCCCACTCACTTCTTTCGTGAGAAACTCCTTCTCTAGAAAGGACCCATTCTTAGCAACAAAGATCTTGCCTTCGGATCTGTGGTAGAAGGTATACCCAATAGTTTCTTTTGGGTATCCTATGAAGACGCACTTCTCCAATTTAGGTTCAAGCTTATCAGGCTGAAGCCTTTTGACATAAGCGTCGCATCCCCAAACTTTAAGAAACGACAGCTTAGGTTTGTAGCCAAACCACAGTTCATACGGTGTCATCTCAAAGGATTTAGACGGTGCCCTATTTAACGTGAATGCGGCTGTCTCTAATGCATAACCAAAAACGATAGTGGTAAATCGGTAAGAGACATCATAGAACGCACTATATCTAATAAAGTACGGTTACAACGTTTGGACACACCATTACGTTGTGGTGTTCCAGGTGGCGTGAGTTGTGAAACGATTCCACATTGTTTTAAATGAAGGCCAAACTCGCAACTCAAATATTCGCCTCTGCGATCGGATCGTAGAAACTTTATTTTCTTGTTACGATGATTCTCCACTTCACTCTGAAATTCTTTGAACTTTTCAAATGTTTCAGACTTGTGTTTCATTAAGTAGATATACCCATATCTGCTTAAATCATCTGTGAAGGTCAGAAAATAACGATACCCGCCGTGTGCCTCAATACTCATCGGGCCGCATACATCGGTATGTATTATTTCCAATAAGTCATTAGCTCGCTCCATTGTTCCGGAGAACGGAGTTTTAGTCATCTTGCCCATAAGGCATGGTTCGCAAGTATCAAATGATTCATAATCAAGTGATTCCAAAAGTTCATCTGTATGGAGTTTCTTCATGCGCTTTACACCAATATGACCTAAACGGTAGTGCCACAAATATGTTGCATTATCATTATCAATTTTGCATCTTTTGGCATCAATATTATGAATATGTGTATCACTACGATCGAGATTCAATAAACCATTGACATTGGGTGTATGACCACAGAAGGTTTTATTCATGTAAACAGAATAACAATTATTCTCTGACTTAAATGAATAACCATATTGCAATAAACATGATCTAATCTATTCATGCTCAACGCAAACACCAAATAATATTTATTTACATTCAACACTAATCCCGAAGGTAGAGTGAGTGTGCGATGGTGATCGTATCAACCTTGGAATCAATTCCAACACACATCGTCACCTCGCCTTAATTAGTCTCTATTTATTCTGCAACTCCTTGTTTCGAGTTACTAATCTTAGCAACTGAACCGGTATCAAATACCCAGGGGCTACTATGAATACTAGTAAGGTACACATCAATAACATGTATATCAAATATAACTTTGTTCAATTTGCCATCCTTCTTATCCGCCAAGTATTTGGGGCAGTTCCGCTTCCAGTGACCTTTTCCTTTGCAGTAGAGGCACTTAGTTTCAGGCTTGGGTCCAGCTTTGGGCTTCTTCATGGGAGCGACAACTTGCTTGCCATTCTTCTTGAAGTTCCCTTTCTTTCCCTTGCCCTTTTTCTTGAAACTAGTGGTCTTGTTAATCATCAACACTTGATGCTCTTTCTTGATTTCTACCTTCGCCGATTTCAGCATCGCTGATAACCCACAAGTATAGGGGATCGCAATAGTTTTCGATGGTAGAGTATTCAACCCAAATTTATAGATTCGACACAAGGGGAGTCAAAGAATATTTAAAGGTATTAGCAGCTGAGTTATCAATTCAACCACACCTGGAGATTAATTATCTACAGCAAAGTGATCAGTAGCAAAGTAGTTTGATAGTTTTGATAATAGTAGCAGCAGCAACGGTAACAATAACAGTGATAGCAGTAATTTTGTAGTAAGTGTAACAGTGATGATAGCAGAAGTAACACAACAAGATCAATATAAATAAATTCGTAGGCATTGGATCAGTGACTTGTTGGATGATATTCATCATGTGACAGTTATAACCTAGGGCGATACGGCACTAGCTCCAGTTCATCGATATAATGTAGGCATGTATTCCGTAAATAGTCATACGTGCTTTATTAAAAGAACTTGCATGACATCTTTTTTCCTACCCTCCCGTGGCAGCGGGGTCCATATTGGAAACTAAGGGATATTAAGGCCTCCTTTTAATAGAGAACCGAAACAAAGCATTAACACATAGTGAATACATGAACTCCTCAAACTACGGTCATCACCGAGAGTGGGCCCGGTTGTTGTCACTCCTGGGTTGTCGGATCATAACACGTAGTAGGTGACTATAACTTGCAAGATCAGATCTAAAACATGGATATAATGATGAATTCAAAAATGGTTCAGATCTGAGTTCATGGCAACCGAGCCCAAAGTGACAAGCATTAAGCATAGCAAAGTCATAGCAACATCAATCTAAGAACATAGTGGATACTAGGGATCAGGCCCTAACAAAACTAACTCGATTACATGATGAATCTCATCCAACTCCTCACCGACCAGCAAGCCTACGAAGGAATTACTCACTCCCGATGGGGAGCATCATGGAATTGGCGATGGAGATTGGTTGGTGATGACGAAGAACGAAGATCCCCCTCTCCGGAGCCCCAAACGGACTCCAAATCTGCCCTCCCGAGGAAGAACAGGGCTTGGCGGCGGCTCCGTCTCATGGAACGCGATAATTCTTTCTCCCTGATTTTTTCTCTCCGAAAATAGGAATTTATAGTGTCAGGGTTGAGGTCTGCGGGGCCACCAGGTGGGTACAACCCACCTGGGCGCGCCAGGAGAGGGGGGCGCGCCCTGGTGGGTTGTGCCCACCCAGGGGCCCCTCTCTGGTGGGTCTTGGCTCCAGTAATTCTCATTTATTCCATAAAAAATCCTCGCAAAGTTTCGTTTCATTCCGAGAACTTTTATTTCTGCACAAAAATAACACCATGTTAGTTCTGCTGAAAACAGCGTCAGTCCGGGGTTAGTTTCATTCAAATCATGCAAATTAGAGTCCAAAACAAGAGGAAAAGCGTGAGAAAAAGTAGATACGTTGGAGACGTATCAACTCCCCCAAGCTTAAACCTTTGCTTGTCCTTAAGCAATTCAGTTGATAAACTGAAAGTGAGAAAGAAAAACTTTTACGAACTCTTTTGCTCTTGTTTGCATAAATAAGCTTAAACAGCACCCAGGTTTTCAGCCAACATTATAACTAACCATGTCAACAATAACTCTTAAAGATTATATTAACTCATATCAATGACATAATCAGCTAGCGAGCGATAATAAGAGATCTCAAACAGCAACACGTTGTCAAAACAACCATGATATAATATGACAATAGTGGTATCTCGCTAGCCCTTTCTGAGACCGCAAAACATAAATGCAGAGCACCTCCAAAGTTCAAGCAGCGACTAAACATTGTAATTCATGGTAGAAAAGATCCAGTCATGATGCACCCAACATTAGCTATACACAATGCATAAATCATGACAGCTGTGCTCCACTCAGTTTTTGGTGCTTGTTTTTAGAAGGTGATGACACAACATAAAAGTAAATAGAAAGTCCCTTCGCAGAGGGAAGCAGTAATTTGCAGAGGTGCCAGAGCTCAATTTTTAAAATAGAGATAAATGATATTTGACATGCACCCTTCTCATTCACTTCACGACTATCAGTTATCAACATCTTCCATGCTAAGCACGCTAGTGGCGGTTCCCAAGCAATAAAAGTAAAGGTTTACCCCCCTCCACCATCAATCACACTCCACGGCTTGTCCGAAACAACGGGTGCCGTCCATACCAACATCAGTCCCGGGGGAGTTTTGTTTAATTATTTGCATTTTTGAGTTTGGGACTGGGAATCCCTATTACCGCCCATTTCCTCGTGCGATGGCGAGTGAATAAACACTCGACCTGAGAATAACCCGCTTAGCACGGAAGATATCGACCACCTCCTGTCGTTCCATGAACGATCCAGGCACACAGGAAGGATAATTTTTAGAAGTTTTTAGAGGTGGCACATGCAAATTTACTTAGGACGGCAGGGTAACACCGCATATAGGTAGGTATGGTGGACTCATCTGGAATAACTTTGGGTTCAAGGTTTTTGATGTACAAGCAGAATTCCCACTTAGTACAGGCGAAGGCTAGCAATTAAGATTGAGAAGCGGCCAGCTAGAGAGCAACAACGATCATAACCAGGCATTATGCATAAGTAACATTGGACACTAGCATGAGTAGGATATGAACACCATGAACATAAATATTATAGAGGCTATGTTGGTTTTGATTCACCTACATGCATGAACATGTACCAAGTCAAGCCACTCGAACATTCAGAGGAGGATAACATATCATCATACTACATCACAATCATTTTAACACTATGTTGATATCCAAGATAAATCATTATCAACTCCTAGCTACTTATGCATGGCATGAGAAATTATAATCTCTAATTGTCATTGCAAACATGTTTAATCATAATGGGCTGAACCCTGGATACTAGGTTAAACATATTTACACAAACAGAACAAGTCGAGTTCATACCAGTTTCTCTCTGCCACGGCCAGTTCATCGAATATTGTTATTATTGCCTTTCACTTGCACGAACGAATGATATGAAAATAATAATAGTGCAAGAGTGCCATGGACTAAGCTGGAATCTGCAAACATTTTATTCAACAGGAGAAGACAAGGTAAAATGGGCTCTTTATTAGTTCAACAGTTATTCATATGAGAGCCACTCAACATTATCATCGTGGTCTTCTCCTCGGTAGGACTCGAATAAAAAGAAAAGGAATACAGAGAAACACACTGAAATATTTTTGGAGTTTTTGGTTTTCTTGAACAAGCAAATAAAAGGGAAAAGCAAAAACGAGAAAAATTATTTACACGGGAAAGCTCCCAACAAGCAAAAGAAGAACAAGGAAATCTTTTTGGATTTTCTTTTTGGTTCTACTACTAAGCATGCATAGAAAGTAAACTACTAAAACTAATTTTTTTTGGTTTTTCTAAAGTTTTTCAAACACACACAAGAAGAAGGCAAGAAAATAAATCTAAGCATGGATGATACAATGAAAAAGTGTGAACACCGACAAATGGAATGATATGTAGACATAAATGTAATGTCGGTGAGAAACACGTACTCCCCCAAGCTTAGGCTTTTGGCCTAAGTTGGTAATCGATCGGTAGCCTGGAGGGTAGTAGTCGGCGTGGTAGCTCACAGAGGCTCTCGGTGTGGATGCCTCGGCATGCCGTGCCGCCACCACTGCTGCGTTGTGAGCTCGGGCCTCGCTCTCAAGAACAAAATACCTTCCCTTGCTGTTATAGTCAAAAAGGGCAGGCGCAGGCAAATATGTGTCCACAGCAGATGTTTGGTTAAACATTAGATTATAAGTGAAGTTATCAACCTTTCCCTTGAGGATCTTATGCTCTTTAAGGTGTCAAACCCCCCCCCCCCCCCCCCCCCCCCCCCCCCCCCCCCCCCCCCCCCCCCCCCCCCCCCCCCCCCCCCCCCCCCCCCCCCCCCCCCCCCCCCCCCCCCCCCCCCCCCCCCCCCCCCCCCCCCCCCCCCCCCCCCCCCCCCCCCCCCCCCCCCCCCCCCCCCCCCCCCCCCCCCCCCCCCCCCCCCCCCCCCCCCCCCCCCCCCCCCCCCCCCCCCCCCCCCCCCCCCCCCCCCCCCCCCCCCCCCCCCCCCCCCCCCCCCCCCCCCCCCCCCCCCCCCCCCCCCCCCCCCCCCCCCCCCCCCCCCCCCCCCCCCCCCCCCCCCCCCCCCCCCCCCCCCCCCCCCCCCCCCCCCCCCCCCCCCCCCCCCCCCCCCCCCCCCCCCCCCCCCCCCCCCCCCCCCCCCCCCCCCCCCCCCCCCCCCCCCCCCCCCCCCCCCCCCCCCCCCCCCCCCCCCCCCCCCCCCCCCCCCCCCCCCCCCCCCCCCCCCCCCCCCCCCCCCCCCCCCCCCCCCCCCCCCCCCCCCCCCCCCCCCCCCCCCCCCCCCCCCCCCCCCCCCCCCCCCCCCCCCCCCCCCCCCCCCCCCCCCCCCCCCCCCCCCCCCCCCCCCCCCCCCCCCCCCCCCCCCCCCCCCCCCCCCCCCCCCCCCCCCCCCCCCCCCCCCCCCCCCCCCCCCCCCCCCCCCCCCCCCCCCCCCCCCCCCCCCCCCCCCCCCCCCCCCCCCCCCCCCCCCCCCCCCCCCCCCCCCCCCCCCCCCCCCCCCCCCCCCCCCCCCATAAACCACTAAAACAAAAACTAATTGGACAAACGGTGGAGTCACATACCAAGCAACAATCCCCCGAAACAGTTTCGGAAACGGAGCTTCGAGCAAAGAGATCAAAATCCGCGGGTTTAAGCTCAAGAACACGGGAGAGAGAGCAATGGGGAAATTTTTTCTGGAGGTGAGTGATGATGTGGGATGAAGAGATAAGTGAGGGGGGCCACGTGGGGACCACAACCCACCAGGGCGCGCCTGGGGGTCCTGGCGCGCCCAGGTGGGTTGTGCCCACCTAGTGCACCTCCCTATGGTATTATTTGCACCAAAAATTCATAAATATTCAGAAAAAAATCGTATAAAATTTTTAGGGCATTCTGAGAACTTTTATTTTTGGGTCTTTTTTTATTGCACGGGAAATTCAGAAAACAGACAAAACATGGCATTTTATTTTATTCAACTAATAAGAACAGAAAACAAAAAGTAGGGACAGAAGGTAGTGCTTACTAAATTCATCAACTTCATACCGCTCAAAAATGATTCATTAATAAGGTTGATCAGGTCTTATTAACAACCACTTTCGATTAGCATGAAACCGAAGAACTTTCGTAAATCACTAAGTTACCTCAATGGGGATATGCATCTCCCCAACAATAAGCATTTCATATTTCTTTTGGACAGTAGGTAGAGGTATTTGAAAACTTCCAACAGTGATTGTCAGAGATTTTTCAATAACATTAATACCATTCACTTGGAATTGTTTCTTCGAAAAGTGCACCGTATGCTCATTACCATTAATATGAAAAGTGACCTTGCTTTTATTGCAATCAATAACAGCCCCTGCAGTATTCAAGAAGGGTCTACCAAGGATAATCGACATATTGTCGTCCTCGGGCATCTCAAGTATAACAAAGTCAGTCAAAATAGTAACATTAGCAACAACAACGGGCACATCCTCACAGATACCGATAGGTATGGCGGTTGATTTGTCAGCCATTTGCAAAGATATTTCAGTAGGTGTGAGTTTATTCAAGTCAAGTCTTTTATATAAAGAGAAAGGCATAACACTAACACCAGCTCCTAAATCACACAAAGCAGTTTTCACATAATTCTTTTTAATAGAGCAAGGTATAGTTGGTATTCCCGGATCTCCAAGTTTTTTAGGTACTCCATCTTTAAAAGTATAATTAGCAAGCATAGTGGAGATTTCAGCTTCCGGTATTTTTCTCTTATTCGTGATGATGTCTTTCATATACTTTGCATAAGGAGGCATTTTCAAGATATCAGTCAAGCGAGTACGCAAAAAGACTGGCCTCAGCATTTCAGCAAAGCGTTCAAATTCTTCATCATCATTCTTTTTAGTTGACTTGGGTGGAAAAGTCATAGGTTTTTGAACCCACGGTTCTCTTTCTTTACCGTGTTTTCTAGCAATGAAGTCTCTTTTATCATACCTTTTATTTTTAGGTTGTGGGTTATCAAGATCAACAGGTGGTTCTATTTCAACATCCTTATCTGGTTCTTTATCATTATTTGGTTGAGAGTCTTCATGAACCTCATCATTATCTTTTTCATTATCACTAGGTGAGTGTTCATTACCAGATTGAGTTTCAGCATCAGAGATAGAAGTTTCATTGTCATTATCAGGAGGTTTTTCTATTTCAGGTTCACTAGAAGTGTGCAAAGTCCTATCATTTTTCTTCTTCTTCTTCTTTTTAGAAGGGCTAGGTGCACTAGTGTTAGCTCTTTGTGAATCTTGTTCAATTCTTTTTGGGTGTCCCTCAGGATAAAGTGGTTCCTGAGTTATTTTACCTCCTCTAGTTGCAACTCTAACAGCAAAGTCATGCATATTATGATTCATTTCATCAAGCAATTCTCTTTGTGATTTAGCAACTTGTTCTAGTTGGGTTTGAACCATAGAAGCATGTTTTCCAACACCTCTAACATCATTTGAAATTATAAATAACAAGTCACTCAAGCGAGCAATCATATCAGAATTATATTTCAATTGTTTCATAACATTTGCATTGAAGTGATCTTGTTTTCTAATGTAGTTTTCAAACTCATAAAGGCATTGACTAGGATGCATATTGTGAGGATTATCATTTTCATTAAACTTCATTAAAGAATTTACCTCTACCACCTTAGGCAGTGGTGGTGTATTAAGTCCATGTATTTCTTCAATAGGAGGTAAATTTTTAACATCCTCAGCTTTAATACCTTTTTCCTTCATAGATTTCTTTGCCTCTTGCATATCTTCGGGACTGAGATATAATATACCCCTCTTCTTCGGAGTGGGTTTAGGTGGTGGTTCAGGAAGAGTCCAATTATCATAATTTTTCAATATGTTATTCAATAATTCTTCAGCTTGAGCAATAGTTCGTTCCCTGAAAACACAACCAGCACAACTATCTAGGAAGTCCCTAGAAGCATCGGTTAGTCCGTTATAGAAGATATCAAGTATTTCATTTTTCTTAAGAGGATGATCAGGCAAAGCATTAAGTAACTGGCAAAGCATCCCCCAAGCTTGTGGGAGACTCTCTTCTTTAGTTTGAACAAAGTTAAATATTTCATGTAAGGCAGCTTGTTTCTTATGAGCAGGAAAATATTTTTCAGAGAAGTAATAAATCATATCCTGGGGACTACGCACACAATCAGGAGTAAGTGTATTGTACCAAGCTTTAGCATCACCCTTTAATGAGAAAGGAAATAATTTGAGAATAAAGTAGTAGCGAGTTTCTCATCATGAGTAAAAAGGGTGGCTATGTCATTCAACTTAGTAAGATGTGCCACAACAGTTTCAGTTTCATAACCATGGAAAGGATCAGATTCAACCAAAGTAATTAACTCTGGGTCGACAGAGAATTCATAATCCTTATCATCAATAAAGATAGGTGAAGTAGCAAACTTAGGATCACATTTCATTCTAGCATTCAGAGATTTTTCTTTATACTTGCATAGTAATTTCTCTAGATCATCTCTATCCTTACAAGCAAGAATATCTCTAGTTGTCTCCTCATTCATAACATAACCTTTCGGTACCTTAGGCAATTCATATCTAAGAAGGCTAGTCCTAGCAGGTGTTTCAGGAGATTCAGTTTCAAGCTCATCATCGGATTCAACAACATCATGTTGTATTACTCTAGCAATTTGTGCATCAAGAAAATCACCAGGTGGCACATCATCATTATCAAGCAAGGTACTAGCATCATCATAAGCATCATTCATAGTAGAAGTAGCATCATCAATAACTTGCGACATATTAGAATTGATAGCATGTGGTACTACTAGGGAAAACCTTATACACAGAATCTTAGCAGCAACGCGTTACAAAAACAGGCGCTACTGCTAATTTTCAGTAGCGCGTGTACAAGACAGGCGCTACTGCTACCAAGTTTGCAGTAGCGTGGCCTAGAGGAACCGCGCTGCTAGTAAAATCGACCAACAGTACCCACCAACCTAAGTTTAGCAGCAGCGCGCTGACGCGACACGCGCTACTGCTAATGCAATAGTAGTAGCGTGCTTTTTTCTCAGTTTGCTGCTGCTAATTTTGAAAGTGGCCACATGGCGGGCCCCGCTTATTAGTAGCGTGTGTGTGCAGAAAGCACGCTGCTGCTACTTTATTAGCAGTAGCGCGCTTTGCAGCCCGCGCTACTGCAAAGACGCAGCATAATGCCACCTTTTTCCCCTCCTCCCCTCTCCCCCATCTCCTCTCTTTCTCACTTTCCCCTACCTCCCACCTCCTCTCTCCCTCACTTTGCTTCTTCCTCAAGACTTCTCCCTCCATTACTCTCCCTCTTCTACCTACCTTTCTCTCTCTTTATTACTCCTAGCTAACTTCACCACCTCCATTAATGCATCTCCTTTCTCTTTTTCCTTCCCCCTCCACTAGTTGAAGTTGTCTCCTCCCAAATTAGCTAGCTAGGTAGATGTAGCATTTAGTGAAGTGAACTATGTGCCCCTAACTAGATCTAGCTTTGTCAAGAAGAGCTTTGTCCACTTTTGATCTCCCTACATCATCATCTCTACCGTGTGCTCGATCTCGAGATGATAGGTGATTAAAATTTCATGCTTTTGCAAGAATGGAAATATGTGTATGTGTGTGTGATATGATAATTGGGCGATATGATGGAAATTGTGTGTGTGGCATGAGTTGACGCCGAATTGTGCTTTTGAGTTGCCTATGTTTTGCCGAAATGTCGATTTATTTCCGTTTCGGCGAATTCTGGGCAAACTCTAGATCTATATGTCCTATTTTTAGGGAAGGTCATGTCGAATTTTTGTATGACTTTGATGCATGCACGCATTTTTATAATCAATTTGTTTATTATTACCGTGCAGACGTTCATGATGGTCAGTGGAACGATGGTGGATAGGTGGTTGCGGTCGGCGGTGCAGGACATGAAAGAAAATAACCTGACAGAGGTTTTATGTCCGTGTTGAAAATGCAAAGAAATAGTTTGGCTCGACCCCTATGACGATGGTCGTGTCGAAGCGCACCTGCTCATGACTGGTTTCATGGATGGCTATACTCGGTGGATAATTGAAGATGAGGATGATGATGTTGAGGACGCCGACGGGGCAGGCAATGACGACACGGGGCAAGACAAAGAGATGATCTATAATGGCGGCGGGGAAGAGGCCGGACATGGCGGCGGAGAAGGGGCCGGACATGGCGGCGGAGAGAACGTGGACTCCACGCAGCAGAGTTCGTCGGTACTAAGTTCAATCGTGCGGGACCCTCATGTTCAAGCACTGCTTCGCAAGGAGATGAGTACTGAGAGAGCTGCTTCTAGAGAGTAGGCTAAGCTGCAGCAACTGGTGGTAGACTCGAACACTCCATTGTATGATGGTTGCAATCCTGAGGTGACCCGCTTGAGTTTCACGCTCCAACTCCTGAAGACGAAGGCTAAAAACAAATGGACCGACACTAGCCTCAATGAGCATCTCAAGTACCTAAAGGATGTTCTTCCCGCGGGGAATCTATATCCTACTAGTGTGGAGGAGGCCAAGAAGATCGTGTGCCCTCTTGATCTGCCGCACGTTAGATACCATGCATGCATCAACGATTGCATAATTTATCGGAAGGAGCACACGGAAAAAACAAGCTGTCCGGTGTGCAATGCTTCTCGATACAAGAAGGCCGGGAAGAAATGTCCCCAGAAAGTTGTATGGTACTTACCGATCACTCCCCGTCTCCAGCGGTATTTCGTAGATCCCAAGGAAGCAAAGTTAATGCGCTGGCACGCGGAGAGGAAGAAGCCCGACGATGGAGATGATCCGAAGCTGAGACACGTCAAGGATGGAAGCCAGTGGAGAGCGTTGAACGGCTTCTATCGGTATTTCAAATGTGATGCAAGGAACATCGTGCTCGGCGCGTGTACCGATGGCATGAATCCGTTTGGCAACCAGAACACCAACCATAGCACATGGCCCGTGTTTGTATGGATGTACAACCTCCCCCTGGTTGTGCATGAAGTCGAAGTACATTCACATGAGCATGCTGATTCAAGGGCCGAAACAACCAGGAAATAATATTAATCTGTATCTGGGGTTACTTCAAGAGGAGTTAGACACGTTATGGAAAACACCGGCCAAGACATGGGATGCCAGCAAAGGCGAGTATTTCTACATGAGAGCCACGCTGATCACGACGGTGCACGACTATCTCGGTTACGGATATGTCGCAGGCCAGGTGTGCCATGGATATTGCGGATGCATGCGGTGCATGGATGATACGACGTCTCAGCAGCTAACCGTCAAGGAAAGATGGCGGGTCTGGGAAAATCGTGTACATGGGGCATCGAAGATGGCTCGAACCGGACGACCCGTGGAGAAACCATGGAGATCTATTCAATGGTCACGCTGAGCATCGAGGACCTCCATGTAAGCAGAGCGGTGCCTTAATCGATGAGCTGTTGAAAAACTGGAAGCAGTGCCCCGCGCCGGGAAATACGATGAAAAAGGCGCCGGAGCCGCTGCTGAAGGTATGGAAGACGAGGTCTGTGTTCGGGGACTTGGAGTACTGGCACAAACTCGATACACCTCATTGCCTTGATCAAATGCATATCCGTAAGAATGTCCTTGAGAGCTTGCTCGCGACACTGATGAACATGCCGGATAAGACCAAGGATGGGCCAAAGGCAAGAAAAGACTTGCAAGATTTGAATATCAGGGAAGATCTGCACATGTCGCCCCGTAAAAAGTCAGACGAGACAGAGACGGAGACAGAGGCGCGGGATAAGAAGGGCAAGAAAGTAAAGGAAGAGGATTATTGCCCCCCTTATTGCTTCACCTTAAGTCAGGCTGAGATCGATCAATTCTTTAAGTGCCTTACCGGAGTCAAAGTTAGTTCTGATTACTGTGGCAAGATAAGCAGATATCTAGACATGGACAAGAAAAGGTTCAGCGGGATGAAGTCCCATGACTGTCATGTGATGATGACGCAGATACTACCTGTTGCCCTTAGAGGGATAATGGACAAGCACGTCCGTGACACGCTTATTGGTCTCTGCAACTTTTTCGATGTCATCTCTCGAAAGTCGATCAGTGTGAAGCAGCTTCGAAGGCTACAGGAAGAGATCGTTGTGATACTGAATGAGCTTGAGATGTACTTCCCGCCCGCGTTCTTTGACGTGATGGTGCATCTGTGTGTCCATATTGTGGATGACATAATAGACCTGGGGCCGTCATTCCTGCACAACATGATGCCGTTTGAGAGGATGAATGGGATCATCAAAGGATTCGTTCGTAACATGTCCCGTACGGATGGAAGCATCGTCCAGGGCTATCTGACACAAGAGTGCATCTCTTTCTGCGAGAATTTTCTATATGGCGCAGACCAGCCGCCTGGTGTTGGTGTTGGTTTGCCCGTTAACAAGCATGATGGGAGGCTCGAAGGAGAAGGTCACTCCAACGGTCGCAGGGAACTGCACGTGGCATACTCAGATCGACGCAGCGACTTTGACAGAGCAAACTTGGTAGTGCTACAACACCTAGACGAGGTAGATCCTTTCGTGGCACTACACAAAGAAATTATCGCAAAGAAGTATCGTGACCAGGGGGTATGCAGGACGGACGCCGAAGTTACTAGAGAGCACAACTCCACTTTCCTGCATTGGTTCAAAGAGCATATTATTGCTAATCCCCCGGAGGAGGGCTCTAAGGACGGATTGCTCATATACGCCTTAGCACATGGCCCCTCGCCCAACCTCGTAACCTATCAGGCATACGATATCAACGGATACACGTTCTACACGGAGGCCAAAGATATGGACAGTGATGATCAGAACTCAGGGGTGACGATGGAATGCATGACCGGCAGCGACAACGACGCAACTGATAGATTTTACGGAAGGGTCAAGGAGATCTGGGAGCTTGACTACTCTGGACTGCACAACACGACGATGTTCCGTGTCAGATGGGCTAAGAATGTCGAAAGAGAAAACCGGTATTTCACTACCATGACTATACCCGACGCCAAGAGCGCTACCGTGAACGCTATCGCAAAAAACGAGCCATGGGTACAGGCTAAGCACGTGACACAATGCTTCTTCATAACCGACCCGCGCAATCCCAGCCGTGTTGTCGTGAGGAGAGGCAAAAGGAACATCATTGGAATGGATGGAGTCGCCAACGAGGAAGACTACGACCAGTACGGCAACCCAATGAGGGAAGATGACGATGATGATGAAGTATACGTCAAAAGAAGAATCAATACTACATTACCTAAGAAAAATCGTACTCCATGGAAAAGGAAAAGTCACAATGAGGGGCTCAATTATTCTTCAACGAACAAGAAGGGAAAGAAGCTCACTTAAAAACGAAAACGTCAACGCCGAGGAACCGTATGTTATCGGTCAAATGATGTAATATATATGTTCCTATTTTGTATACACACTTAGCCATTATTATGCATGGGTCCAATGATGTAATATATATGTTCCTATTTTGTATACATACTTAACCGTCAAATGATGCAATATATATCGCCTTCCCTTCGTTCACTGCTCTCGGAAAAAAAGAAAAGAAAAGTGAGAGAAAATAAAGGAAAAGAAAATAGAAGGAAACAAACAGGAAAACTGCTATATAGGTACTGGTTATAGCAGCAGCGCTTTTCTGAGAAAAGAGCTACAGCTAGTCAAGATAGCAGTAGCGGTTTCCTCATAAAACCGCTATAGCTACCTGGAGTAGCTATAGCGCGTTTTGTTTAAACGCACTACTGCTATGCCCACTTAACCCCCAAAATCCCCACTCCCCTCTTCATCCCGCCTCCCCCCCCCCCCCCCCCCCCCCCTGCTGCTCCATCCTGCAGCAATTATTTAGAACAGCAAATAAGATGATTGTCAGATTAGAGAAGACACACTTTTTGCATAAAAAGAAGCACGTTTAATTAGAATTAGTATTTAAAAAAACAGAATTAGTTTAAGCAATTGTCCAAATCAACATCCCTTGTTAAAGCAAATTTAGGTAGGCTGAAATTTACTTTCAAATATTGTTATGACTTCTTGCATTTTTCTTCAAGTTCTATATTTTTCTTCCTTTTATATGCAAACTAGTTGACCCGTTGCGCCAAATGGCGCAGAGACCCGCTAAACCCATGTTCGCGATGAAAATAGATTCCTTTAGCAAGGACAGACGATGTATATACTCATTGTGGTTTGGTAGTAGAAAGTCCTATCTGAAAATATATCTATGTTTAGTTGGTTTAGTTGTGATACATGAAGTAATAAATCTATTGTTGCTTAGAATTGGATGTGTATGCATATTCTTTGGTAGCAGAAAGTCCATGTTTAAATCATGCCGTGTTGAAAATATGTTTATCATGTCAGGAATTCCGAGTTTCATGTATGAAAAAAAAACATATTTTCACAACATGTATAAACCAGTTAAGAAGGTATATTTTCAGCAGTGTTTGTACTAGACTTTTGTTTTTCATGTGGACGAAAAAGAAACTTCTCTGTGTTGCCCCATTTGGCGCATAGTCCCATTTAAAACCATGGGCACATTGAAAAATACTTGCATTTGTTAGTAACTTTAGATGTGAGCAACCTCTTAGGGTACCAATGCAAATTCTTTTAAACAAACCTTAATAAGGATTTCTCTTTACAAATATATACTTGAGCATGCACAATTTGTAATCTATCACATTTCCAAACATGAGATTGAAGTAGCTAACACTTTACATTTAAGATAGCATATGATTAGGTAGGAATGGAAGTTTGGTTCGTCCTTAGGTATTCTCCAAACTTCAGTACATACCGAACAAGATTAGATCAGTGGGTCCAAATAGTTGAGCCTGCAATTAGAATGTCCGAGTAGTTGTAAACTTGCGCTAAAAAAAGAGGTAAACATATGTGACACAATAAAATGTACTTAATACATGATGAACATTGTGTACATTAGAATCTCTTAGAAAGAGTGGTCAATTACATCATATAATTTGGTTCTATACAAAAGGAAATTTCCTCTTTTGTGTATATATATCCTAAAGACGGCCCCTTGTGATGAAGCATTTGTCCTTTGAGTCAAATAGCACGTCTCCTACCCTTTTCGGCAAAAGAAAGGACTCTGCAACCTCAGCTGATTAATTGTTTCATCTCTGCTATTGTAAATCAAGTCTTCAGAAGGTTGCAGAGCTCTAAACTTGTCCTCTGGAATAAGCTACAACAGAAAAGAATAAACCATACTATACTCAAGTTGACCACTGCAATAAAGCTCGTTATAAAACACAAACTTCAAAGGCCATATCAGGGAATATGTTGATAGGATTTAGAAAACAATGGCAGGAAAACAAAAATATTTCTCAGTACAGAACAAACTAAGAAAAACATTTCAACACTAAAATAAAACTGCATCAAGCACAATGGTTCCACTACATAGATGCCTAATTGCCAATAGGCATCTATGTACTTGAAAGGACATTATCTATATGCCCATCAAAGGATGAAGTCAAAGCCAGGGGGAACCGTGGAAGTACTAAAGAAAGGGAAAGCGTCTGATTCATAAGCAAAGAGAGCAAGAGGCCGAACTTTAAGAACATGTAGGACGTTTATTAGTAAGGAAATAGTGGTAACATTTTCTTAGTAAATAAGCTCGATGGAAATAAAGGTACTTTTCATGTATGATGCCCAAAAAAAGTTTAAACATCTTTTCCCTTAGCTGTACCATGACCATATGTACAAATGGTCCATCACACTGTCAATGTACCACAATGTGCACAGCTTATTGATGCTTTGGGGCTAACACAGGTTCTTCACAGCTAACTTAGTAGCACGATAAACATGATGCTGATCTAGAAAAAATAGAGCTGCAGACTGGGAAAAGTTCAGATCCAAAAGCATATCTAATAGATAGACTGAGCAGAAGAAAAACATTACTGGTAGCATTCTGCAAAAACATATTAAGAAATGGAGCTTTTGGACCAGTGAATTACACTGGTATTATCAATGTACCACATCTGCAATCTCACTGGTGAGAACCAGTGCAAGATTAAGAAATTATCTAAGTCTATAAGCTTTTTATGAATGATGCAAGACTTACGTTTTTTATTGCAAGAATCAACCTTAGCAGGCTATTTTGTACAGTTACGGTCAGGGGAAGATGCCGCAGCCAATAGAAATTGGCTGTAGATATCTTCTATGCATGCTGCTCCATCCTGCAGCAATTATTTAGAACAGCAAATAAGATGATTGTCAGATTAGAGAAGACACACTTTTTGCATAAAAAGAAGCACGTTCCTAGTATGCATCTATAAACATAAAGATGCTACTGATCAATATAACTGAACTATTTCCCTCAGCAAAAGGAAAACATGCATGTAGCTAGAAAGAAAGGAAGCAAACCTCGAGCAGCAGAATAGAGTTACAGCAAAGCAGGAGATCAAGACGCAGCAACAAAGGAGATCTTAGAACCTGATAAATCAACAGAGATGAAGTAGTCAGAGCACACACATGATGTGGAACGGTGCAGAGACAGGTAAAAGAATAGTTATCCACAGACAAGCAAAAGAGCAGTCCATTTACCCGACCTGGAAAGGAGAAGCAGGCTAGGAAAGAAGGAAAGACGGATGATAAGACAAGGATGAATAACAAGCAAAATGAACTGAACGCAAAAAAAAAAGGTTAGCAAATATGCATTTCATCAAACATCTTGCAGGCAAGAAAATGGAGCGGGGTGTCACCTCAATTAATCGCCAAAGGCAGAACGGTGCGACGGTGGACGCAGGAGAGGACAGCAAGATAATCAACCTGCGCACAAAGAAGACAAAAGGAAGAACACGAAATCAGCAGGGCGTACCAAAAATAAGGGTAAACAGCAAGGTCAGGAAAGGAGAACGAATCTCAACCGTCAGTCCCATCCAGAGTATGGACGCCATTGCAGCCGACGAGAGCATACCACCGGTGAAGAAGGAGAGGCAATCCAATCGAAGAGAGAGCGCAACACAGCGAGGAGGAGAAAGAGAGCAAAGTGGTCAAAGCGAGAGCGCCGCCGACCTCGCTGCTCGTTAGCACCCCCCCCCCCCCCCCCCCCCCCCCCCCCCCCCCCCCCCCCCCCCCCCCCCCCCCCCCCCCCCCCCCCCCCCCCCCCCCCCCCCCCCCCCCCCCCCCCCCCCCCCCCCCCCCCCCCCCCCCCCCCCCCCCCCCCCCCCCCCCCCCCCCCCCCCCCCCCCCCCCCCCCCCCCCCCCCCCCCCCCCCCCCCCCCCCCCCCCCCCCCCCCCCCCCCCCCCCCCCCCCCCCCCCCCCCCCCCCCCCCCCCCCCCCCCCCCCCCCCCCCCCCCCCCCCCCCCCCCCCCCCCCCCCCCCCCCCCCCCCCCCCCCCCCCCCCCCCCCCCCCCCCCCCCCCCCCCCCCCCCCCCCCCCCCCCCCCCCCCCCCCCCCCCCCCCCCCCCCCCCCCCCCCCCCCCCCCCCCCCCCCCCCCCCCCCCCCCCCCCCCCCCCCCCCCCCCCCCCCCCCCCCCCCCCCCCCCCCCCCCCCCCCCCCCCCCCCCCCCCCCCCCCCCCCCCCCCCCCCCCCCCCCCCCCCCCCCCCCCCCCCCCCCCCCCCCCCCCCCCCCCCCCCCCCCCCCCCCCCCCCCCCCCCCCCCCCCCCCCCCCCCCCCCCCCCCCCCCCCCCCCCCCCCCCCCCCCCCCCCCCCCCCCCCCCCCCCCCCCCCCCCCCCCCCCCCCCCCCCCCCCCCCCCCCCCCCCCCCCCCCCCCCCCCCCCCCCCCCCCCCCCCCCCCCCCCCCCCCCCCCCCCCCCCCCCCCCCCCCCCCCCCCCCCCCCCCCCCCCCCCCCCCCCCCCCCCCCCCCCCCCCCCCCCCCCCCCCCCCCCCCCCCCCCCCCCCCCCCCCCCCCCCCCCCCCCCCCCCCCCCCCCCCCCCCCCCCCCCCCCCCCCCCCCCCCCCCCCCCCCCCCCCCCCCCCCCCCCCCCCCCCCCCCCCCCCCCCCCCCCCCCCCCCCCCCCCCCCCCCCCCCCCCCCCCCCCCCCCCCCCCCGGCCAGTTTACCTCCCGTTCGAGTACCCACTAGATCAGCTCCTCCGGGCTATGCAGATGCACCAAGACGTGACACACAGTCAGGCAATGCAACACCCACAGCCACTTACAGAACGGCTCACACGGCTGTGTTCCATAACTTTCAGCCACCAGCAGTTAGAACACATTGGGATGATTTCTACCGACAGTATGAACAGGAAATGCGTACCCAGTTTCTGAAATCGATCACTAAAGGACCACGATTGGATTTCCCTTCATTTGATGGGGATAATCCAGGGGGATGGATCAGACAGTGTGAGAAGTTTTTCCAAATGTCAGGTACACCTACTGAGTACAAGGTCAATCTTGCACAAATGCATGTGGTGGGCAAAGCAGATGTTTGGCTCAGACGCTCTGGTATCTTGGCAAAGAAACCTACATGGTCTCAATTCTGCACTGAAATTCTACACAGGTTTTCATCCTCCAGCTCCTATGATCTAACAGAAAAGTTCCACTCTCTGAAACAGAACACTTTAACTGTAGCAGAATACACTGAACAGTTTGAGGAGCTCATGGCCGAAGTTCAGCAGGAAAACCCTGATATTTCAGAAAGTTGGTTTGTGAGATGCTATGTTAATGGGCTTAGATCACAGTTGAAGTTCCAGCTGAGGCCTCTCAGACCAGTTACCCTGACTGATGCTTACTGGTTAGCAATAGATATTGAGCAAGGAGCACCTCTTAAGAAGCAATTTCCACAGTATTCTTCTAATGCAAAAACATCTACTCTGTTTCCTAAGCAGCACACTTCTCAGCCTGACAAACCCAATGAATTTAAACCTCCTGTTACAACTCAGAGGGCCAGGGAACCAGGCAAATGTTGGAGGTGTGGGGATCAGTGGTTCCATGGACATAAGTGCAAGCAAGCACCTGTGATTAATGTTCTTACGGGTGAGCCACCTACTGACAATTCAGGAGAACAAGAAGAAATGGAAGAACATGAACAGGAAGAGCAACCTATGGCAGAAGAACAATGCATGAGGATTTCTTTACAAGCTATGCAGGCAGACAGTGTTAATACCATTTCCATAGCTGTTTCTGTGGGAGGGAAACAAGCTATTGCTTTAGTGGATTCTGGCAGTAATTCCACCTTTATGAGCTTAAAATTTGCACTCCAAACTTCATGCACAATCATCAAAGATCAGTCCAGAGCAGTAACTGTTGCTGGAGGGGGCAAGCTGTGGTCAGGTTCTTACATTCCTACCACTACTTTTACTGCTGGTAACACTCAGTTTCAGCATCACTTTAGAGTGTTAGACCTGCCAGGACATGATATTGTATTGGGTTCAGATTGGATGGCACAGCACAGCCCTGTAGCATTTTCTTATGATCCCAGACAGCTTATTATCTGTCATAATCAGAGTAATTATGTCACTATTCCAGCTTGTGAAACCCTGACTGCAACCAACCAGATTGATGCTTTGGAACTTAACAGAATGCTCCTCAGTGGTGCCCCTGCTTTTGTGCTCCAATTAGCAGAAGATACCACTCTTGTACCTGACACAAAGGACAGTGCCCCTCCTGCAGTTATGGAAGTCTTGCAAGAATTTCAGGAAGTTTTCAAGGAGCCACAAGGACTGCCTCCAGTTAGGGAACTAGATCATGAGATTCCTCTCAAACCTGATGCTGTACCACCTAATTCTAGGCCCTATAAAGTTCCTCACATGCAGAAAAATGAGATGGAGAAACAAATTCACCACTTGTTGCAATCCAAGATGATAAGAGAAAGTCAAAGTCCTTACTCATCTCCAGCTATCTTGATTATGAAGAAAGATGGGTCTTGGAGAATGTGCATTGACTACAGAAAATTAAATGCAGCAACTGTAAAAAACAAATTTCCCATTCCTGTTATTGAGGATTTGTTGGATGAGCTCCATGGAGCAAAATTCTTCACCAAATTGGACTTGAGATCAGGCTATCATCAGATCAGAATGCATGACAAGGATATTCCAAAAACTGCATTTAGAACTTACTTTGGGCATTATGAGTTTTTAGTGATGCCCTTTGGGCTTACCAATGCACCAGGGACTTTTCAGGCCTTGATGAACAAGATCTTTGGTCCTTATCTCAGGAAGTTTGTGCTAGTATTCTTTGATGATATACTAATCTTCAGTCAAACTCTTGAAGAGCACCAGGAACATATCAGAATAGTCCTACAACTCCTCAAGGAACACCAACTGTTTGTGAACAGGTCCAAATGTGTGTTTGCAGTTCCTCAGGTGTCCTACTTGGGTCACATTATTTCTGGTGAGGGAGTATCAACTGACCCAGCAAAAAATTCTGCAGTTGTTGATTGGCCAACTCCAACAACACCAACTCAGTTGAGAGGTTTTCTGGGATTATGTGGCTATTACAGGAGGTTTGTCAAGAACTTTGGTAGCATAGCTAGACCTCTACACAATATTCTCAAGAAAGATAGCTTTGTGTGGTCTTCTGCACAGACACAAGCTTTTCAGGAATTAAAACAAGCACTGATATCTGCTCCACTTCTGGCTCTTCCTGATTTTTCTGCTCCATTTGTGCTTGAGACTGATGCTTCAGGAACTGGATTGGGAGCTGTTATGATGCAACAAGGTCAACCAATTGCTTACTACAGCTCAGTGTTGTGTCCTAAAAATGCTGCATTGTCTACTTATGAGAAGGAGGCACTAGCAATCATGGAAGCTTTGAAAAGATGGAGACATTATTTTCTGGGTAATGATTTAATTATCAGAACTGATCACCAGAGCTTGCAGTTCATGACAGATCAGAAGATTTCCACTAGTATTCAGCACAAGTTAATGCTCAAATTACTGGAGTTTAACTTTCAGCTGGAATACAAAAAGGGGAAAGAGAATATAGTGGCTGATGCACTATCCAGAAAATATTCTTGCATGGCAATTTCTTTAGCTACTCCTCAGTGGATTTCTGAAGTTGAAAATTCTTATATCAATGACCCCCACTGTCAGAAACTGTTGGAGCAGCTGTTGGTCACTGCAACTCATACTGTCAATAATAATTCTCTTCAGCATGGCATCATCAGACACAAAGGGAAAATTTATGTGGGCAGAGACACTGAATTGAGAAACAGAATTATGCAGGCACTACATTCTTCTGCTATTGGGGGCCACTCTGGCATGAAAGCATCTTACAAGAGATTGAAACAAGTGTTTTATTGGCCTGGGATGAAAAAGGACATGGATAACTTTGTTCTGTTGTGTCCTGTCTGTCAGAAAAACAAGGGGGAAACCTGCCCATATCCAGGGTTTTTAGACCCACTTCATATTCCTGACATGGTTTGGACACATATCAGCATGGATTTTATTGAGGGTCTGCCCAAATCCAATGGGAAAGAGGTGATATTTGTGGTGGTGGACAGACTGTCTAAATTTGCTCACTTCATTCCTTTGTCACACCCTTACACTGTTCAGACAGTAGCTCGAGCATTCATTGATAATGTTCTGAAGTTACATGGTCCCCCTCTTGCTATTGTTTCTGACAGAGACTGCATTTTCACAAGTAAATTGTGGCAAGACATTTTTGCTGCCATGGGGATTGAACTGCGTTACAGTTCAGCATACCACCCACAGTCTGATGGGCAGACGGAACGTGTCAACCAGTGCATTGAGAATTATTTGCGTTGTATGACATCTCTGGATCCAAAGAAATGGGCACTGCACTTATCCATGGCAGAGTATTGGTACAACACTTCTTTTCATTCATCCCTGCAGAAAACCCCCTTTCAGGCGCTGTATGGTTATCCTCCTCCGGACCTCCAACTCCCAACAGCACTTGCGCCTACTAACCAAGAAGCAACAGAGTTTCTGGGGGACAGAAATGCCATGTGGCAGCAATTGAAAACCAATCTGGCCAATGCTCAAGCACGAATGAAGAAGTATGCTGACCTTAAACGTTCTGAGCGACAGTTTTCAGAGGGAGACATGGTGTATCTAAAAATGCAGCCGTATCGTTTGAATGCTTTTGGCACTCGTTCTCATATCAAGCTGCTGAGCAAGTTTTATGGCCTGTTCCGCGTAATAGCAAAGGTGGGAAATGTGGCCTACAAACTGCTGTTGCCGGCTAACGCTGCCATACATCCTGTCTTTCACGTCAGCCAACTCAAGAAACACCTGGGACCTCAAGCAGTTCCTTGTGCTGACCTGCCTTTGATCGGGCCGGATGGACGTGTGCGCACTGAACCGTCATGGGTGCTCGAGACGCGGCAGATACCCCGCAACAATGTGGCTATGGTTCAGTGGTTGGTACAGTGGGAGAACCTGCCTCCTGAAGATGCGTCCTGGGAAGATGCCGATTTCATGAAGAAGGTGTTCCCAGCTTTCTTCAAACAAACGGTGAATCGTTGGTTCAATCGCCAAGCTCCTTGAGGACAAGTTCGCTCTCAGCGGGGAGTATTGTCAGGCCACAACAAGCTGCAGTTCAACGCGGGCATCTTCAGTTAACGCACGGCCAGGATCGAAGCTCGAAGAAGGATCGGACGGCTCGCTGCGCTCGCCCTCCGAACGAACCGTTTTCCGTTACTGTTTAGTTTCCGTTGCCGTACTGTTTACCGTCACCTGTTGTCGCTGGCTATATAAAGCCACTCCTTTCTCTTTGTAAGGCATGCCATTTTCTGTGATGATCAACTACATACTTTACAGCTAATATAGATCCGCATATTCGCCCCTGATACTCTCACACGCTTTCGGTGACGAACCCTAACGCTCCGATCCCCAATTCTCTTAGCTCGATCTAGCTCCGGGCAGCCCCCGATGTGAAGAACCCGCCGGCCCTGCTATCCCGCGGCGATGACCTGCGCTGATTTAGAACCATCGCACGCGGCGGCGCGAATCCAGAAGGTGCCAAAGCAGATGACGAGTCAGCGTGCGAGGCCTCGATCTGCTCCTTCCGTCTGTTGGCCTTGCTCGCGTTGCTCCTCGGGAAATGTCGTTGTGAGGTGGGGCGGCTGGGAGGCCGGCGGCCGGAGATAAGCTGGTGGAGGAAACGAAGCATCGAGGAGGCGGATTGGTGGCCGACGAGGAGAAAGGAGGAGGAGAGGGAAGGACGGGACGCGGGGCTCGGGATGTGAGAGAGCACTACCGGCTGCGCTGCACGTTCTGCGCTGCAGCAAAAGCGAACGCCCACACCAGCCGCAGGACCAGGGCATGGCGCAGGACTGCAGGAGTCAGCCAGAGCACGACGCATGACCCGACTCTCTCCAACCGCAGACGAAACTCAATGACACAAACAGAAATAATCCAACCCACAGACGTGTAGGACCATCATCCAACTTGGCCCACCGGTCATTGTGCGGAAAGGCCGCGGCTGGTGTGTATGCGGCAGCACATCTCGTACGCGGCATGGCGTAGGAGCACGATGCATCGGACAGCTACCCCGCGCGCGCATGCATGCATCGGTCAGCCAACTCCTTTCTCTCTCCAAACGAAACAAAAGACGAGACCGACGGATGGGGCCAGCCACGATCCTGAGCCACGCGCATCGCTCGGTGTGTACATTCAGGGCGTGTTTGGTTGCCTGTGTAGCACCTGGCTCGCATCCGCCATGCAAATTTCGAGATGTTTGGTGGACTGCATGTATAACTGAGCCTGGCCCGACTCATGCAGAATAGCGCTCCCAGCCAGGCTGAGCGGAAACGCAGGAATCGGGCGTTTCCGCGAGCCAGCCCCGTGCCTGCACCCGCGTCCACACTTAAAATGAAACGGTACATGTAATTGCCCCGAATGTGTGTTGAAATTACTTCAAAACTGCCACCACCCGCATCACTCTTTCCCCCAACCAGATCAGATCGAGCACACCAATGCGCCGCCGCCGCCGGACCGAGATTCCTCGTCCGCTGCGACACCGCCCGCCGCCCGCCTGTAGGCGCTCAAGCCCAGCTGCCGGACGTGTTCTCAGCAGGAGCCGGGTCGCAGGGGAAGGCGCGCCATTGTTGGCTCGGAGAAGCAGCAGCAGGTTCAGATTCGAAGAAGCAGCAGCAGCAGGTTCAGCTGCCGGACGTGTTCTCAGCAGGAGTCGGGTTGTACAGGGACCTCGGCGTGCGACTTGTCAAATTCACGAAGAGCAGCAGCATGTCTAATGCGCGAAGAAGCAGCAGCAGGTTCAGATTTGTTTTGCTTGTTTTCTATGTCCATGGAATTAAGTTCTAATGCAGTCTACCAAACAATATCTCTTGTATACAGCATCGCAGGTGCACATATACCCTACAGTCCACCAAACATGCATCTCGGTCCATCTTTGCATCAGTCCAGCCAGGCCAGACTCAGCCCGGATCCTCCATGCGATGCAGTGTGAAGCTACCTAGGCAACCAAACACACCCTCAGTCGACCCGCCCTGCATGCGAGGACCCCACACATGAGCACAAACGACGACGCGATAACCCCCGGCGAAACGCGCAGCCAGGGCAGCCGACGAGCGGGACCAGGTGCGGCGTCGGCCCACCCGTCATCGTTGCAGGCCAAAGGTGGGTGCAGAAGCCGCGTGCATGTGCACCGGCCAGCCCCTCCGCAGCTGCTGCCCACAACGCACGACGCGGGGAGCGCGCCAGGAGCGTCCCGTCGAGAGCGGTTTGGCTCCAGAAAACTCTACCCTACACCCTACACTGCGGGTCGTGCACCCAGTGCCACCGACGAGCGGGACCAAGGTGGCACCGGCCCACCCGTCATTGGTACAGCACAGACACGGGCGGAGAAATCGGGTACATAAGCGCTGGCCACCCCTCTGTGGCTCGCCCACGCCGCAGGACGCAACGCGACGCTCGTGGAGAGGCCCGCGAACACCCAGGAAAGTTTAACCCAGCCTATCGGCACTCGCCATGAGCCCACAGGTCATTTGCCCCTGCGTTTTGACCAGCCAGTGAAAACGGGACGCGACGCAGCGAACGAAGATCGAACGCGAGGCAGCACGCCGAAGACCCAGCTGACCATCATCGAACGGCCAACGAGCAACGCGATCGGGGGGTGCTCTGGGAGGCCGAGTTGGCCAGAGACCTTATAGGTTAGAATTTGAAGTGGACATGTGATATGTGGACATGTGATGTTTTGGACATGTCATATTTGGAATTTGGACATGTCATTTGGACATGATGATTATGTGCAGGGTAAATGATCTGAGTGGCCTATGTTACGCCGGAATGTTGATTCTTTTCCATTCTGGTGAATTTCAGGCGCTCGATATGTCCATTTTTTAGCAAAGGTCATGCCGAAATTTTCCGTGACTTTTGGCATGACTTGTGCTAGATAGTAGGCATATCGAGTGCCGGGAGTAGCTGGGAAACGACTTTCCGGCAAACATAGATCTTTGTTTATGTCATTTCTCATTTTTTTCATAGTTTTAGAATTAAACGAGGAGACTTAATCATAGGAAACATGTCGAACAACGAAGAAACCGGGCCCCCCCCCCCCCCCCCCCCCCCCCCCCCCCCCCCCCCCCCCCCCCCCCCCCCCCCCCCCCCCCCCCCCCCCCCCCCCCCCCCCCCCCCCCCCCCCCCCCCCCCCCCCCCCCCCCCCCCCCCCCCCCCCCCCCCCCCCCCCCCCCCCCCCCCCCCCCCCCCCCCCCCCCCCCCCCCCCCCCCCCCCCCCCCCCCCCCCCCCCCCCCCCCCCCCCCCCCCCCCCCCCCCCCCCCCCCCCCCCCCCCCCCCCCCCCCCCCCCCCCCCCCCCCCCCCCCCCCCCCCCCCCCCCCCCCCCCCCCCCCCCCCCCCCCCCCCCCCCCCCCCCCCCCCCCCCCCCCCCCCCCCCCCCCCCCCCCCCCCCCCCCCCCCCCCCCCCCCCCCCCCCCCCCCCCCCCCCCCCCCCCCCCCCCCCCCCCCCCCCCCCCCCCCCCCCCCCCCCCCCCCCCCCCCCCCCCCCCCCCCCCCCCCCCCCCCCCCCCCCCCCCCCCCCCCCCCCCCCCCCCCCCCCCCCCCCCCCCCCCCCCCCCCCCCCCCCCCCCCCCCCCCCCCCCCCCCCCCCCCCCCCCCCCCCCCCCCCCCCCCCCCCCCCCCCCCCCCCCCCCCCCCCCCCCCCCCCCCCCCCCCCCCCCCCCCCCCCCCCCCCCCCCCCCCCCCCCCCCCCCCCCCCCCCCCCCCCCCCCCCCCCCCCCCCCCCCCCCCCCCCCCCCCCCCCCCCCCCCCCCCCCCCCCCCCCCCCCCCCCCCCCCCCCCCCCCCCCCCCCCCCCCCCCCCCCCCCCCCCCCCCCCCCCCCCCCCCCCCCCCCCCCCCCCCCCCCCCCCCCCCCCCCCCCCCCCCCCCCCCCCCCCCCCCCCCCCCCCCCCCCCCCCCCCCCCCCCCCCCCCCCCCCCCCCCCCCCCCCCCCCCCCCCCCCCCCCCCCCCCCCCCCCCCCCCCCCCCCCCCCCCCCCCCCCCCCCCCCCCCCCCCCCCCCCCCCCCCCCCCCCCCCCCCCCCCCCCCCCCCCCCCCCCCCCCCCCCCCCCCCCCCCCCCCCCCCCCCCCCCCCCCCCCCCCCCCCCCCCCCCCCCCCCCCCCCCCCCCCCCCCCCCCCCCCCCCCCCCCCCCCCCCCCCCCCCCCCCCCCCCCCCCCCCCCCCCCCCCCCCCCCCCCCCCCCCCCCCCCCCCCCCCCCCCCCCCCCCCCCCCCCCCCCCCCCCCCCCCCCCCCCCCCCCCCCCCCCCCCCCCCCCCCCCCCCCCCCCCCCCCCCCCCCCCCCCCCCCCCCCCCCCCCCCCCCCCCCCCCCCCCCCCCCCCCCCCCCCCCCCCCCCCCCCCCCCCCCCCCCCCCCCCCCCCCCCCCCCCCCCCCCCCCCCCCCCCCCCCCCCCCCCCCCCCCCCCCCCCCCCCCCCCCCCCCCCCCCCCCCCCCCCCCCCCCCCCCCCCCCCCCCCCCCCCCCCCCCCCCCCCCCCCCCCCCCCCCCCCCCCCCCCCCCCCCCCCCCCCCCCCCCCCCCCCCCCCCCCCCCCCCCCCCCCCCCCCCCCCCCCCCCCCCCCCCCCCCCCCCCCCCCCCCCCCCCCCCCCCCCCCCCCCCCCCCCCCCCCCCCCCCCCCCCCCCCCCCCCCCCCCCCCCCCCCCCCCCCCCCCCCCCCCCCCCCCCCCCCCCCCCCCCCCCCCCCCCCCCCCCCCCCCCCCCCCCCCCCCCCCCCCCCCCCCCCCCCCCCCCCCCCCCCCCCCCCCCCCCCCCCCGAGGTCCAAAACTGTTTTACTAACTTGGCTGTGTGGCTTACGGGCCCACGTCGCCAACTGGGTGGTATAGCATCTTTTTACTCCTCGACCTTTACTCTGGGATTTTGAACTCTCATCTATTCGGATTAAAGAATTTACTAACTCCGACATTAGGTTCTCGTAACCGCTTTCTCCCGGAAAGCCCTCCTCATTACAGAAGATGGCGTGTCATCATCAGAAGACTCCGAAGATACTTCCCGAAGTTTTTTTTAGACCCTTTGCCCACTGCTTTTGCAGTTTACTAACACCGATAATCCCCGTGGATATCCACACATCCTTGCCGTTGAATCATTATTGCCAGCTACTCAGATACCCCGTAATACTCCTCTTTAAATCGGTAACCCTTTGAACCTACTGCCGTGCAACTTCTTTCGCGCTGCGGTTAATTCCTCACTTTACCGGGGATCTGTTCATCCCCAGTTGTTCCGGTGATTCCTAAAGTACTTTGAATTATTATCTGATCTCCCGATAATCCTCTGCAACTTACCGCTTTTGAAATTCTTGCCTGCTTATCTTATGGTTAACTCCATATGTTTCACAATCTTCATTGACATCCCTCTTCCATGCCATTTGAGTTCCTTGATCCAGTCTACTGCGAATACTCACAATCATCAGTTCTTCCCTACTAATTCATTCTTCCGGCTCAGACGTCATTTTTGGACAAGAGTTGGATCTCGGCCAATCATGTTGCAATTGATTGTCTATCTATTTCTATCCGACTTACTTATCTTTTGATCAGAGCCTCTACTTCTGATCCTTCGTTTTGGAATCATAACCCCTTTTGTGCCTAAGCGCCAAATTAGTTCGATGTTTCTATAATCCGATGCCTTTGCATCCCTTCTTCATCTGATTGAGTACCGTTACTCATGTCAGATCTTTTGACGTCTACCTGAATTTTGTTGGATTAATATCCGACAGTATCCTTATTATTAAAACATCTGGTGAACTCTTCCCTCGGTACTTAATACCTCCGGCAAATCGTATCATCTGCTCTGACTTCAACACTCTGCTTTCGAACTCGCATCCCTTGCTTTGGATGATGGTTGTATGGATTTGTAAAATTGTCCCGATGGGTTGTATCTATACTTCTGTCATCTGTGAGAACTCAGGAACTTCTATGACTCATACTCATCTGGTGTTACGCCAGATAAATTTTCAACATTTCAACTTCACTAAAATCGAGAAGTGAATGAAAGGTTATGCATTGAAGAAGTGGGAGTCGACCTTGAACCTTTGCGTTCATGCCCATGGAACCGATGTAGAACTTATCATGGAAGCTTCTCTTAAATCAATTGTTTCCTTGGTACAAGTTCATCTGTACCTGTGAGTTGATCCTTTGTGATCGTGGTTCCGAACATATTTTCCCTTGATTTCATTTGCCGGACAAGTTAAAAATAACTGTCCCCTGCAGATCATGTCACCTGTCCAACCTCTATTCTGATCTACCATCAAGTATTGCCCCATGTCATCCTATCATTACAATACCTCTTGTGCATTCTTACTGGAATGATACTCCATCACATCATTCCTAGCCTGTTCAGCTATTTGCTTGCCATGCTAAAAACTTTACTATGCTACCTGGTCCCTATACCCGGAGCACAATTTCCGACGATAAGCTAAGCTTACGTCGATCTTCCTCCTCTTCTCACTTCACCTCAAACAACAAGCTTGATTTCGAGCTTGTGTCGAACCCGTGGTTCTCATAGCCTTTCACTTCATCCTTCCTTCTGCTTGAAGTCGTCGCTGCTCGTTGGCATCCTCATGGAGTCTCTCGACAAAATTTGTCGTGATCACCGTCAACACTTTGACTTCTTCACAGATGTCAATTGTATCCATGGCTAGAAAACCCATTCCTGCCCCTCGATAATTTGTGATATCATCATTGTCATCCTTGATTTTTGACCAACACAAATCTGGTTGTGTTTGGTTATTCCTTACATCCCGAGATACCCGAGTAAATGTTTCTCGGTACCTCTTGAGATCTTTGAATCCAATCTCTTACTTGACACCATACCATTGCTGCAACGAAGTATGAATGTGGACTTTCGAATATCAACAAGAACATTGGAGGCGCATTGCCAAATGTTTCTTGGCCGATTATCCGGACACCGTTGAACGGGTAACATCTTGATTTTCCCTCACCCCTTTATCTAAATGCTATTGAACTTGTTGTCCCGTCACGTATATCCTGCTCCGCTTTTCCTTGAGCAGGATGTACTCCCAATTCTCGTATATAAACACAATTTCCTTTCCATTTGTTTTGATTAACCTTCTCGTGATCTATGTGAAATAAGCTATTTCCCTGCTTATGTAAACACCCCGGTGCAAAACTCCGTCAGTGAGACCCTGTCACTATTGTTGATGACATACCGGTAACCACCGATGGACGAGAACTTTGCCTATTGGTCCGCCTCGTTCAACGAGCAGGAAAATGGTTCTCTTCGTCCCTCGCCCTTGGTACCGACGATGTTGCTGACATAGCTGACAAGCTATCTTCTGACATGCCTCAGTGTTGCGACCATGATGTCTCCATCCTTCCTAATCTCGAACCACCCTCACCACAGTTCCACAGGATCGGAACCTGACTCTCTCATACACCCTTGATTCCGAAGTATCCTTTGCTCTTGGTTTTGTGTGTTGACACGAGCCACTCTCCGAGTGATAATCTATTCCCGATACTCTGAACCCTCTTTTCACACTCTGTTCAGGTATCGATCGGAAGTCCATTCACTTGAAACTTACTATTGTAACTTCTTACTTTAATTTCGATGATATCTTAAGTTTAAACTCGAGAGATACTTTTGCTACATTCCCTGAATCATCCATCAGATAATCGACCCTACAAGGGTCAGCTCTCCCGAAGTTACCATTTTCTTCCCCACTTAAATCTCGGGACGAGATTTCTTGTAGTGGAGGAGATTTGTAACATCCCCAGCCTCACACCACAGTAATCACCCACTGATCATGCTAAGTCACTGGGATTAACTATGCTTGATCAACATTGCAACATATCCCATTTCCAAATTTCAATTCGAATTCTAATTCAAATCACAAGTGCAAAATGAAGTGGCACCAAAGTTGCTACAAAAATGTTCATCATCTAGCATTAAATCCAAAACAATTGAGGTTAATTTAAACAACATCATTCCTATGCAAAGATGAACAGTAGCAATTAAAACAAATCAATTCCAGCATATTTAAATGTTGTTTCATTTTTGAAAATTCCAAATAAATTTCTCTGGTCCTCAAAATATTTGTGGCCGTGCCTAAAAGTGCAAAGAAATTAATGGGCCAAGTCCCATATTTTTCCTAAGCTTTTTGGATGCCCAAATAAATCATTTTCCCTCTCTGTTAAATAAATAAAAGAAAAACAGAAAATAGAAAAGGCCCGAAGGCCACTTACCTGTTGCTGGGCCGCGAGGCCCAGCCCACTCCCAACTGCTCCCCCTCCGTGTCGTCGTCTCCCTGGCGCCCGACGCCCGCGCCGGCCACCGCGCGCCACGCCGACGGGAGCAGGTGGGCGAGGCGATAAGCTCGCCCCCGAGCCACTCCCCCTAGCCGCCTTGCTCACTCTCCCCTCTCTCCCTCGCTCCGCCTCTTCTTCTTCTCCCCTAGATCCACGGCACCCGAGCGCCGCCGTCGACGTGCACCGCCACCGCCGTGGCCAACGGACTCCCCGCGCCGCCTGAAAGTGCCAGGGAGGAGCGCCATGGTCGGCCACGTCTACTGGAGCCGTTGGAAGGAGCCGGGGAGCCCCGCAACGGCCACATCTCCGTCATCTTCTTCCTCTGCCGCCGGAGATCTTCCTCCTCGCCGGCGACGCCTGCTGCGCTCCTAAACCTCCAAGGGCCACCGTGAGCCGCTAGGTGAGCCCCGCTATCCTCTCCCCCTCTCCCCGCGCTTGGTTGAGCTCCCTAGCCCGAGCTTCACCGACGCCCGAACGCGTCTCCGCCTGAGCACGTCGCCGGCAGCCGGCCGGCGACCGTTTGGCCACGAGCCCGTGTCCAATGAGCTCGCACGCTCGCGTAGACCACTCCCACACTTTTGGTGCAAGCCAAAACGCGCGGCATCGTCGTTTCCGTCGCACGCCCGAAGAACCTCGCCGCCGATGAGCTCGAAGCGCTCAGCTCCGGCCACCACAGGCCCTCGCACTACCACCATTCGACGCGGCGCCGTCCCGCCGATCGAACGCGACTAGCCTCGCTCTTTCCCGTGCCGTGTGGACGAAACCCGCGCCACTCCCGAGCCGCGCCGCCGTGTTGAGGCTCGCCGGAGCTAACTCCGGCGCGTCTTCGGCCGGTGCCGAGCTGGCGCCCACGTGGCATCGCCTGGGCCACTGACTGGTGGGCCCAGGGGCCCCCTTTGACCTCGTTGACTTGGGTCAACGCTGACTGGGATGACCCCGTGTCTATGACATGTGGGTCCCGCCCATTTAACGATTTTAAATAAATAGGAAATTCGGTTAGTTAATTAGTTAGTTAATTAAAAATGCTAATTGCCCACTGACCAGTAGGCCCCACTCACTAATTAGCTTAGTTAGTTTAAACTAACTCTGCTTAGCTAGCACTGTCACTGACATGTGGGTCCCACTGGACCCACATGTCAGGTTTGACCTGGCCAGCCGGTCAGTTGACCTGCTGACGTCATCATGACGTTCTGCTGACGTCATATTTCAATTTCTGTTAAAATTAAATAAATTCTAGAAAATCCTTTAATCTTTAGAAAATCATATAAAATAATCCGTAACTCCGATGAAAATAATTTATATATGAAAGTTGCTCAGAATTTTGAGACGAATCCGAATACGCTCTCCGTTTATCTGTCACATGCCTCTAGCTACCTGAACATGCAACTTTTTGCCTGTTCCGGATAAATGAATAGTGCTCAACTTTATTAAAATAAATCCAAACAAATTCCTATAATAACTAAATTGGTTTAAATAGGTCTTTAGGCAACCCTGCACTGCACCCTAGCTGTCACTTGCCTCTAACACCGCAAACGTGCAACCGTCCCCCTCCGGTTCATCTGTCTGACAGACGTCCGGAACCGGGAATACTTCCCGGATGGGTTTCCCTTCCTCGGCATCGCGTAGCGCTGCGTTAGATCACACTCGACTCTGTGTGTTACCATACTTTGCTATGTGATTGCTTTTGTTACCATGTATTTATATTGTTTCTTCTCCCCCTTTCTCCCCGGTAGACCCCGAGACCGCTGACGATGCCCTGGTGGTCGACTACTTCACCGTCGAAGACCCTGCCTTTGCTGCCAAGCAAACAGGCAAGCACCCCCATTCCCCCCCCCCCCCCCCCCCCCCCCCCCCCCCCCCCCCCCCCCCCCCCCCCCCCCCCCCCCCCCCCCCCCCCCCCCCCCCCCCCCCCCCCCCCCCCCCCCCCCCCCCCCCCCCCCCCCCCCCCCCCCCCCCCCCCCCCCCCCCCCCCCCCCCCCCCCCCCCCCCCCCCCCCCCCCCCCCCCCCCCCCCCCCCCCCCCCCCCCCCCCCCCCCCCCCCCCCCCCCCCCCCCCCCCCCCCCCCCCCCCCCCCCCCCCCCCCCCCCCCCCCCCCCCCCCCCCCCCCCCCCCCCCCCCCCCCCCCCCCCCCCCCCCCCCCCCCCCCCCCCCCCCCCCCCCCCCCCCCCCCCCCCCCCCCCCCCCCCCCCCCCCCCCCCCCCCCCCCCCCCCCCCCCCCCCCCCCCCCCCCCCCCCCCCCCCCCCCCCCCCCCCCCCCCCCCCCCCCCCCCCCCCCCCCCCCCCCCCCCCCCCCCCCCCCCCCCCCCCCCCCCCCCCCCCCCCCCCCCCCCCCCCCCCCCCCCCCCCCCCCCCCCCCCCCCCCCCCCCCCCCCCCCCCCCCCCCCCCCCCCCCCCCCCCCCCCCCCCCCCCCCCCCCCCCCCCCCCCCCCCCCCCCCCCCCCCCCCCCCCCCCCCCCCCCCCCCCCCCCCCCCCCCCCCCCCCCCCCCCCCCCCCCCCCCCCCCCCCCCCCCCCCCCCCCCCCCCCCCCCCCCCCCCCCCCCCCCCCCCCCCCCCCCCCCCCCCCCCCCCCCCCCCCCCCCCCCCCCCCCCCCCCCCCCCCCCCCCCCCCCCCCCCCCCCCCCCCCCCCCCCCCCCCCCCCCCCCCCCCCCCCCCCCCCCCCCCCCCCCCCCCCCCCCCCCCCCCCCCCCCCCCCCCCCCCCCCCCCCCCCCCCCCCCCCCCCCCCCCCCCCCCCCCCCCCCCCCCCCCCCCCCCCCCCCCCCCCCCCCCCCCCCCCCCCCCCCCCCCCCCCCCCCCCCCCCCCCCCCCCCCCCCCCCCCCCCCCCCCCCCCCCCCCCCCCCCCCCCCCCCCCCCCCCCCCCCCCCCCCCCCCCCCCCCCCCCCCCCCCCCCCCCCCCCCCCCCCCCCCCCCCCCCCCCCCCCCCCCCCCCCCCCCCCCCCCCCCCCCCCCCCCCCCCCCCCCCCCCCCCCCCCCCCCCCCCCCCCCCCCCCCCCCCCCCCCCCCCCCCCCCCCCCCCCCCCCCCCCCCCCCCCCCCCCCCCCCCCCCCCCCCCCCCCCCCCCCCCCCCCCCCCCCCCCCCCCCCCCCCCCCCCCCCCCCCCCCCCCCCCCCCCCCCCCCCCCCCCCCCCCCCCCCCCCCCCCCCCCCCCCCCCCCCCCCCCCCCCCCCCCCCCCCCCCCCCCCCCCCCCCCCCCCCCCCCCCCCCCCCCCCCCCCCCCCCCCCCCCCCCCCCCCCCCCCCCCCCCCCCCCCCCCCCCCCCCCCCCCCCCCCCCCCCCCCCCCCCCCCCCCCCCCCCCCCCCCCCCCCCCCCCCCCCCCCCCCCCCCCCCCCCCCCCCCCCCCCCCCCCCCCCCCCCCCCCCCCCCCCCCCCCCCCCCCCCCCCCCCCCCCCCCCCCCCCCCCCCCCCCCCCCCCCCCCCCCCCCCCCCCCCCCCCCCCCCCCCCCCCCCCCCCCCCCCCCCCCCCCCCCCCCCCCCCCCCCCCCCCCCCCCCCCCCCCCCCCCCCCCCCCCCCCCCCCCCCCCCCCCCCCCCCCCCCCCCCCCCCCCCCCCCCCCCCCCCCCCCCCCCCCCCCCCCCCCCCCCCCCCCCCCCCCCCCCCCCCCCCCCCCCCCCCCCCCCCCCCCCCCCCCCCCCCCCCCCCCCCCCCCCCCCCCCCCCCCCCCCCCCCCCCCCCCCCCCCCCCCCCCCCCCCCCCCCCCCCCCCCCCCCCCCCCCCCCCCCCCCCCCCCCCCCCCCCCCCCCCCCCCCCCCCCCCCCCCCCCCCCCCCCCCCCCCCCCCCCCCCCCCCCCCCCCCCCCCCCCCCCCCCCCCCCCCCCCCCCCCCCCCCCCCCCCCCCCCCCCCCCCCCCCCCCCCCCCCCCCCCCCCCCCCCCCCCCCCCCCCCCCCCCCCCCCCCCCCCCCCCCCCCCCCCCCCCCCCCCCCCCCCCCCCCCCCCCCCCCCCCCCCCCCCCCCCCCCCCCCCCCCCCCCCCCCCCCCCCCCCCCCCCCCCCCCCCCCCCCCCCCCCCCCCCCCCCCCCCCCCCCCCCCCCCCCCCCCCCCCCCCCCCCCCCCCCCCCCCCCCCCCCCCCCCCCCCCCCCCCCCCCCCCCCCCCCCCCCCCCCCCCCCCCCCCCCCCCCCCCCCCCCCCCCCCCCCCCCCCCCCCCCCCCCCCCCCCCCCCCCCCCCCCCCCCCCCCCCCCCCCCCCCCCCCCCCCCCCCCCCCCCCCCCCCCCCCCCCCCCCCCCCCCCCCCCCCCCCCCCCCCCCCCCCCCCCCCCCCCCCCCCCCCCCCCCCCCCCCCCCCCCCCCCCCCCCCCCCCCCCCCCCCCCCCCCCCCCCCCCCCCCCCCCCCCCCCCCCCCCCCCCCCCCCCCCCCCCCCCCCCCCCCCCCCCCCCCCCCCCCCCCCCCCCCCCCCCCCCCCCCCCCCCCCCCCCCCCCCCCCCCCCCCCCCCCCCCCCCCCCCCCCCCCCCCCCCCCCCCCCCCCCCCCCCCCCCCCCCCCCCCCCCCCCCCCCCCCCCCCCCCCCCCCCCCCCCCCCCCCCCCCCCCCCCCCCCCCCCCCCCCCCCCCCCCCCCCCCCCCCCCCCCCCCCCCCCCCCCCCCCCCCCCCCCCCCCCCCCCCCCCCCCCCCCCCCCCCCCCCCCCCCCCCCCCCCCCCCCCCCCCCCCCCCCCCCCCCCCCCCCCCCCCCCCCCCCCCCCCCCCCCCCCCCCCCCCCCCCCCCCCCCCCCCCCCCCCCCCCCCCCCCCCCCCCCCCCCCCCCCCCCCCCCCCCCCCCCCCCCCCCCCCCCCCCCCCCCCCCCCCCCCCCCCCCCCCCCCCCCCCCCCCCCCCCCCCCCCCCCCCCCCCCCCCCCCCCCCCCCCCCCCCCCCCCCCCCCCCCCCCCCCCCCCCCCCCCCCCCCCCCCCCCCCCCCCCCCCCCCCCCCCCCCCCCCCCCCCCCCCCCCCCCCCCCCCCCCCCCCCCCCCCCCCCCCCCCCCCCCCCCCCCCCCCCCCCCCCCCCCCCCCCCCCCCCCCTCTACGTAGGAGAACTCGTAACTTTTGGGCCGTTTCTGGTAGATGAATAGTGACGGTATGTCTGCTAATAATTCCAACTTTAATCCTAAAATAACTAAATTGGTTTAGATAGGTCTTTAGGCAACCCTGCACTGCACCCTAGCTGTCACTTGCCTCTAACACCGCAAACGTGCAACCGTCCCCCTCCGGTTCACCTGTCTGACAGACGTCCGGAACCGGGAATACTTCCCGGATGGGTTTCCCTTCCTCGGCATCGCGTAGCGCTGAGTTAGATCACACTCGACTATGCGTGTTACCGTGCTTTGCTATGTGATTGCTTTTGTTACCGTGTATTTATATTGTTTCTTCTCCCCCTTTCTCCCCGGTAGACCCCGAGACCGCTGACGATGCCCTGGTGGTCGACTACTTCACCGTCGAAGACCCTGCCTTTGCTGCCAAGCAACCAGGCAAGCACCCCCATTTTGAGCATTCCGATATCGCCTATTCTCCTCCCTCTTATGCTTGCACTAGATGTTACTGCTGCTGTTGCTATCCTATGTCTGTTGCATAGCCTGTTCATTTGTAGCCTACTTTTGATACCTACCTGTTATCCTAAACTGCTTAGCATAGGATGGGTAGAGCCATGACAGAGACCCACTTGTCCCGACTGCCCCGCTGGATTCTTAGAAGACCCGTTCAACGGGATTGAAGATCAGACCTGGGCACCGCACATCACTTCCCCCTAAGTTGCTCGACACCACTAGGTTACCGTCACGTGCCGAGGGTGACTCCTCTCTAGCACGTTCGATGTTAACCTTGTGGGTTAGTTACTCGGTCGTGGTAAGTGAGGATGATCTCCTCCTACACACCCCCGATACCGACGCCGTCTTGCAACTTCTCAAGTATGGACGTCGAGGGTGAATCCTCTTCCGTTCACCTTGATGATACATCAGGTGGAATTCCGTCGGGGGTGATTCCTCAGGTTTTCCCCCTGGTGTCAGACACACAGTTACTTTGTTCACCATGACTTGACACTGTTACATGATACTAAAGACGGGTCAGCCCTGAGGGGTACCCGCGCGAGCTGATAAGCGAAGTGATGTGGAGAGGGGTTGACCTGAGAGGTGCCCGCGAGATAATGACGAGGCGTGGCCGGGCATTCTTAGCCCTTGCCGCAAGTCCTCGAGACGGGGCGACGGGATCACATCTTTCATGAGTCTCTGCTCGTTACCGCGCGCTCCTAATTCACGAGCGGTTTGGATATTT